>VYZW01019055.1:0-42372 GCA_013401315.1 Balaeniceps rex | reverse complement strand
CCCGGCCCGCCCCTCCGCGCCGGCCCCGCGTCCCGGCCCCGCAGCGGCATGGAACGGAGCATGGAGCCCCACGAGGGAGCCGCGGTGCCGGCGGCGGAGGCTCTGGGCCGCCCCGGTGCCGGCGCGGCGCGGGCGGCAGCTCCTCGCTGTCACTGCAGCCGGAGCAGCGTGTGCCCGCGGCCCGGCACTGCCCGGGGGCTCCCCGGGGACTTCGGCTGCTGGGTGGCTTGTGGCTTTTTTTTGTTTGTTTTAAGGAAATGCAGTATTGCCCCGTCACGCGCACGGCGTTTATAAATATTGTATATCTGCAGCATTAAAACGCTGAATGCGATCGTTTTCTTCTCTCCCGGGGGTGTGTGTGTGTGTGTGTGTAAATGATTTCAGGGCAGTGAACCCAAACAGAAAGCAAATATTTCCAGCTATCAGCAGTTAGTGTAACAATTAGCCATTTGGAGATGACTGTCTTCCTAAAAGGCACCGGTTAGCGTTAGTCTTTTCAGCGGCTTTGTGTCTCTCAGGAGGCACTGAGTGAAGTCACCAGTGGTCCACCTCACACACCAAAATGTGCCTATGACTGCAGGTACATAGCCAACATGACGCAGACGCTGGTTAGAGGCCCTGGATTGACCACGTTAGCAAAGAGGTTTGCCTGTGACAAGGGGCAGAAGCCAAGCCCCTGTGCATGCAGACCTGGGACTGCAAGTGCCTGGTGTCCCAAAGCTGGGGTACGGCAGTGGGGACCATCCCCTGCACACAGTGACCTGGGGGAGGACGACTTAAATTGGCAAGGGCCAGAGGGGAAGGGGGCATGGATCGCCGGCCAGAATTACTTGGGCATATCTGCTTCAGTCAAATCCTTGCTGCTGTTTGGCATGGCTGTGTGGTTGCAGTGGCATTTCAGCCTCTTCTGCTCTCTGCATTTGACACCACTGAACAAGAAGCTAGCACGAGGCATTTGAGCCTCATCAAGCTATTTAGGTAAAACTCAGCTTGTGCCACTAAAGAGATCATAATCTAATATGATCAAGAGATTAAATCTTATTATTGGTCTTAAATGCTATGATAGCTTTTAGATTTTCATATAAAAAAGCACCAGTTCTTCAAAGCAAAGCACATAAAGTTAAGCTCCTTATCTCTGTGTAGGACCACATGATCTTCAGAGATACTGAGCAACTGCAACTAGGCATCCGTGCAGATCACACTTGAAGCTTGAGCTGCAGGCAGAGCTTTAGAGAAAGTTGCATCCCACAAGTCTCAGTTTATGCAAGGAGGCTGTCCTATCCGCTGGGCAGTCTTCTCTGCCATTACCCAAGCAAATCTCCACTTCCAGCTGCAGCTGGTTAGTGCTGCCTGCCTGGCTTTTATAAATCTGGGCTTGGGTAAATACAGTAGGAAAATACCATCGTCAACAACTTGTTCTTAGAGAAACCAAAAAGATGCAGAGGAGTTTTTGAAAGAGGGGAGCGGCTGTCTTTTAAACTTTTGTGTTTGGAGTGGCCTATAATTTGGGTCTTCAGCTCTGCATGTCATGTTGGAAGTCTGGTGCTGACGTTCTCAACCACAAAACTTGAAACTTTCCTGTTTAGAGCTGGAACATTTTCATCTTTATAGACTGATTTTTGTTTTGGTTGCTGAGAAAAAAAATGGATTAATGCAAAAGAAGGTAAATATTGCACAAGAGGCTTTTTAAAGCCACAGTAAGCATCATACTTGCTGTTCCATGGGATATAAAGCAGGAATACCCGAATTGTCACCATAATAGGATATTTTCTGGAGCTGAAAGAATGCTGAGGTGTTCCACACTGGACCTAAGCTGGCTGGAGAATACCGAGATTTTTGTTCCCTGCTGTAGCAATTACCAGGTGTACAGATGGCTAAAATATTCTCATTGACTCTGAGTGTGAGAATCCAGAAAGTCTTAGCTGAAGGACTTTTTCAGTACTATTATTGATAGGATATTATAATAAGTGCAGACATTTAAAAGCTGGCACCCACTATTCAAATAGCACTTCCACAACACTCTTAAAGTAGAAAATGAGGTACGGGGGATTAAAAAGCATGTCCTCAGAGGTTATCATTTCAAAGTTACGATTCTAACATAATGCATAGTGGTTGGTAAACGTGGGTGGATGAGAAACCGGTAGAACTGCCAGCATTGTCATAGGGCAGTTTTATGTGCCATTGGTTTTTCATTCAGTTTTTAAAGCAAGTGCATTCCTCAGGAAGCCAGGGAAAAAACTGCTGCCAAGAATCTTTCCTGCAATGATTTTGCTTTGTTTGAAAGAAAGATCTAGTTGTTTAAGAGTCAAAGTTGAGCAAAAACCTTTAGATCTGCTAACATCCTGGGAATGAGCAATGCAGCCCTGGGTGGGCACAATCTGTACTTTACTCTTGAGTGTCCGGAGGTGTATGAGAGCATTTCTTGGAGTGAGAAGTTTCCTCGCAAATACTTCCCCATACCACAACGGTTAATGGTTACACCCATGACAAAGACAAGCGGTAACGTGGCAGAGGGAGGAACAATCCTTCCCAACCCTTCAGCCCCAGTTTCAGACCTGCCTTGAGGAATGAATTCAGGGCATAAGAGATTAACCTTCATAGGTGAGGCTCTTCCAGCTAAATCAAAATCACAGTGCTGCATTTCAGCTAAAGCTAATGGTTGATCAATAAAACCAAAGGGGAGATAAAATACAACACCACTGAAATATTGTGCTCTTTCAGTCTGATCATGTCCAGGTCTCTCTCAGAAGAACATTGTATCGGGTGACAGGATAAGTAAAGACAACATGAATTAGGAAACAGCAAAGGCAGAGGAACACTTGCATCACCTGCACTTCCCTATGTTTCTTTCCCAAACAGTGGATGTGGGAATCTCTTGTGAATGTAAGCAACATGAAGCTGTATCCACTTCCCATGCACGTATTGCATGGTCCTAACCTGTCTTCCAGTCAACGAAAACATTAAAGAGTAGCTGGACTAATTTTTCAGGAGGCTTATGCAGTGACCCTTGAGGGTTCAAGGCCCTGAGCATTGGTATATTCTTTTCCTAAACAGTTGACACTTCCATCAGTGCTGGCCACAAATGTCAGTGTTACTCATTTCTGTGGCTAAAAGGTTCTTCTCTGGGCAAGCTTGCTATTTAGGAAAGAAAATTTAGGCTTGTTATCTTCAGGGATAGTCTAAATCCCCATTTTCCTATGCTGTCAAATACTACACTGGCCAAAACCAAGACCCCTTTCTTATGCCACTCTCCACAAGTTTTCCTTCTCCAGAGGCTGCTTGAAGGAAGGACCCCTGCAGCTTGCCTCTTCTCCATGGCTTTCCACTGTTTCATAGCAGCTTCTCTTAAATGTTTCCATGTTCCTTTCTGAATAACTTTGGAGATAAGAAGTTGGTGGACTCGGAAATAAATCAGTATGTGTCATGAAATTTCATTCAGTTCGGTATCTGTTATTTCCCTGAGGCATTCGCTCTTTAAGGGATTCACATGTATGTAATTTTGCTGGTTTCTGCTTCTCATGACGATGTGCTCAGGAAGAAATTAGAGTTCAATGGAAGACTCATAGGCTGGAGATGTTTAGCAACCTGGAATTGTTTAAACTGCAAAGTACATACCAGTTGGTGGTTATGTTTCCTTCTTGAAATGCATGTTAGTTTTCACATGTTCTCAGAGTCATAGGAATCGTTTCATGCTTGTATTCCTTGGCTTGCTAACAAAATACTTGAGTTAGGAGCTGCCAGGGAATCTCCTGCGTGTGTAATGATAGACTCCATTATTTTTGCAATGCTAGACAGTCTTTGTCTACCGTCTACCCCACCACTTAAGAGCTCTGCATGGCATCTTGTTGGTGAGCTGTGAGACTTTGCTCCAGGCACACTAGCAAAATTTACTGTCATGGTGCTTCTTTTTTGCACGATTATTGGAAACTGCCATCGACCAGATAATGTCTTGTGCCTGGTGACTGCATCTGAGGAGTCTGAAGACACTGTGCTGAGTTATTTAATGTTATTTCTGTGCAAGAAAAGTGTTTCATCAATGAGGACCCTTGACACCCCACTTGGCTCGGAGGAGGTTTCACCCCTGTGGTGTAGGTACTGGGGTCACACTTGTGCATTGCCCTGTCTGGATCAGTGTTGCCATCCTCCCCATCAATAAGCAGAAGCGGTTCGGGGGGATAGTGCCATAGTTCATAAACCACTGCAGAACTAAGCTTTGCTTTCATCACAGCGGTAGCCCATGTGTGTCAGACAGTGTTTAAGTGCCATTTTTGTGTCTCCTATTTGAATTTAGCTTGGGGCTATGAGCTGTTAATGGGTTCTGTGTCTCTAAGTGATTTTCTACTTTGCATGTCCTAATTAATGCCCCTCCCTCTGACTGGTAACTTCCTTGTCTCCCCAGACATATTATGATTTTGTTTTCATTTTCAATCGCTTTTCATCTATATGTGATATTGATGTTCCATACTCCAAAGACACTGTGTTTGTGTTGATCTATCATTCTCAGCACCACCGACTTTTTGTTCTTGCAGCCATCCTTTTGATGCTCCAAAACTCTACTTTTTTAGTTTGTTTTGCCTTTACTAAAAAGCTTCTCGGAGTCTGGCTCTTACAAATGTCTGTTACCGAGGGCTGCTTTTTCCTCTTTGTCCTTTCTTGTGAAGGAGACACCACTGGCTCGTTGCTTAACCCCCAGCTGCAATACCTGTGGTGGAAGCAGTAATTCTAATACTAGTCGTATAAACTAATGACAGAGAACAAATATTTGTTACATTGAAGTGTTTTCTCTGGTCCCTCTTGCTTATGATATAATCTGTTTATAGCTTGAGACTCTCTGATAATGAAACTTTGGAAGACTTGCATTTCAAGAAGAGATGGTTGGGTACTCATGAGTTACACAGGCCAAGCTACGTTCAGGTACAAGGTAAATGCTACACGAGAGGAAGAAGAAGTAGAAGGAAACACAAATTTGTACACATGCACCCATTATTTCCTACAAAGTAAGTGTGCACAATGACAACCTCTTCCTGTCTCAGAGCAGAGATCCAAGCATGGGATGTGACTGTAGCCTCATTTCTCCCTTATACCAGTAGTAGCTGGAGATTGCAATGCCCTGAAGTCTGCCAGCAGTGGCCGTTCCTCTGCAGTGGAATTCCTCCAAACTCTCACCTTGCACACATATTGTAGGACCACATGATACATCCATGTAGCCACTCCCAGACAAGAAGGCTAATTAGGACCCCTGTATACTGCTGTCCATAGGAACCCCTCTCCTTCCCCCAGTCCTGCCTCTGGCTGCCCAGCCTGTGTCCTCAGGGAGAAACCTGCCCTTTGGGCTCCTCCTGGGTGCATGTCTTGGCAGTTTGCATGGGACCCATGTGCCATTCAGCTCTGGCTCTCCCAGCTGCTCCTGCAGTGGCAGTGGTGAGAGAGGATGCCAGGTCCTTTAGAGCAGGAGGTCTCTCTGGAAGGGCTCCAGTTTGCAGTCTGGGTGCCCACTATTGGGTCTCAGAAAGCAGTCAGAAATTCAGAGCACTCCCAAGTATCAAGTACAACATCTCTGAGCATCTCTGGTGCATGCTGTTCAGTCATGTTAGGATACACAGGCTGTGCTGTCATGGTACTTTTTGTTGAGGATAGGTAGCAACTAAAGAAGAAGTAGGTAACCTCTGTTTACTAGCACTTGCCCTCAATAACATCAGCAGTTCCTGGTACAAGTAACCTATGATTGTTCATCTGAGCATTACCACCTGAACCGTCACTTTTATTTAGAAAGATGTGGACAGCCTTCCTTTTTTCTGGAAGGGATTTGTGGGGAGGTAGGGAATCAATAAAGGAAAAGATTTGAAAAAAAACCAACAGCAAAACAAACCATGAAGCAGGGCTGGACAATTAACATCCCACAGCCTCTAGTAATATTGATGATTGTTGTTTTGCCCTTGAGTCCCATTCTGCTTACATCAAAATATTAACCCTTTGGTAAAATACAAAGGGAGAAAATGAGTGACGCAGATAAAGTATTTATATTAGTCCATAAAAAGAGACCAACAAAAACATTAAAAGAAAGTATGGGTTAGCAAGTGAGACACTCACAATATCTAGATTAATAATATTCTGGATCAGTATTCTGGATTCCCAGACTGGTACCTGTCACCTCTGCTACACAGTCCATTTCACTTGCACTCAAGAAATAATGAAGAATGATAATAAGTTATTCTATATAGCTTGGCCAGCCTGTAGAGGAGGGACATAATCTGTTTTACTCATTTTGCTTGGCAATTAGTGGTGAGCGATGGCACTCAGGTGCTTGGATCCAGGAAAAAAAAATGAAAAAACTGAAAGCTAGAGCGGAAAGCAGTCACTTAGAAATTTGTGTGCCAATAGTCCTGTTTTGTCTCATGTCCCCTCATCCCTGCACCTCAAAGCATTCTGCAGAAGAACGTATACAGAATGAGCCCAAGACTGTCTAAAAATCAGCATGGATGTGTAGCTAAAACCTGGTGCTGTTCTTTGTTGTTGTACAAGAATGATATGCTAAACTTCCCAAGTCCTTAGTTACCTCCTTTGGGAAAGCAGGAACGATACTGGGCTGTTCAGCACAGAAAGAGCCTGTGATCTCTCTGGCTATATCATCAAGAGCACAGAATTGTTAAAACCATTAAGTAATTAATGCCATCCCAGTGCGTCTTCTTTCAAGCTAAAAGCTATTTTGATGGAGGAAGCATAAACAAGCAAGAGGGCTAGCTGGTGAAACCTATCAGCTATGGTTTGATTAGAGAAGAAAATGAGGAACAAAAGTAGAACAAGCTCCACTACTCAGGTGCCGCTCTGGAAGATTTTTACAAGAGTGCTGAACACACTTCTCAAACCTTAAGGATATTCCAAGTTGCCAGTCAAAATCTAGTAAATGAAGAACATGGAGGATGCAGGCATTGAAGAAAGGAGATCAGCAAAATGTAGAGCAGCAAAAAACCTAGTTCATCAGTTCTATATGTATATCACAGGATGCAATTCAATAAAAGAAATGCAAATGCTCCATATTCGTCTGGAGTAGTCAGCTGCACAAATACATGATTGGAAAATGCAAGTTTGAGAGTAGTTCTACCAATGAGGACCGAGGGGATCTGGATCACAGACTGAACATGGGTCAGAAACATGCTGTGGTGAAAAAAGGTACATCGCAGTGGCATGTATAAAGAAGAGTGTCATACATATGAGACATGAAGTTAACTTTACTGTGTGAGATTCTGTGGGTAAGGCCCCTATTAAGAGTGTGAGACTCCAGAAGAGATTGGACCAATTTGGCAGAAATTGGAGAAAAGCAACTGGAATGATTAAAGGTCTAAAAGACATGCCCTTTCTGTAATAACCTACAGCGAAAGACTAAAGGAACAGAAATATTTCGTTTATAAAATGCAGAAATGTCAATAAAGCTGAGGGAAATAATATGCTCTCGATCTCATGTGGTGAGCACAGGGAATAATGAGCTTAAACTGAAGCAAAGGAGGTTTTGATTAAACACGATGAAAAAATTTCCAACGGTAGGGATAGAGAAACGGCAAAATAAGCTGCCTAGGGGGGCTGTGGAATCCACTTCTTCAGATGTTTTTCAGAAAGAAAAAGGCAAATATTTCTTTTATTATCTCTCTACAGGGAGAGTTTATCCAGCCTGAAGGCAAGGACATGAACCAGGAGCCTCCCAGGCTACACCTGTCCCCGTAAGCTCTCTAGGGCCAGCAGCAGGCTCAAGCACTGGTACTCAACTACTTGCTAAGTTACCAGTGGTGTCCCAATTGGAGCTCAGGCCTGCACTGGTCACTGTCCTGGGGACCTAATCTCCAAAGATTGTCCCCAACGGCCACTATGGACAAGGCCACCACATTCAGGGGGGAAAGTATTCAACTGCACCGTGGTATTTGCCCTCAGGGCAAAAGAAAGGTCATGGTCCTGTTTCTTGTAAAGACATAGCCTGAAAGTGCCCTCCAGTCCTAATTTCTGTGGGTATTTCTGTACGAAGCTATTTTTAACAAGGATAATCCAAAAGCCCTCTCTAAATATGTGCAATTTAAATGAATAAGCTTTTATGTGTACAACAACCATCCAGCTCTGGGGCATTCATGCAATTTTGCTGCACTTAGCAGCTCTGTATAAATAACATATGAAAAGAAATATTCCATGTGTAAGCATGAGATGTTCATAAATATGAAATAGTTATAATAATTCATTGCAATATTACCAAGATGAAAGTCCCATTATCCTAAGTACTTTTACAAATCCGTAGCAAGAGACACTCCCTGTCCCAAACGTTGCACAGTATGGTTTGAGACAACAGAGCAGAGGTTAAAAATACATGGTCATGTAAGGCATTTGGTTACATAAAGGACATTTTTTTAAGTGTAAAAATGAGATTGTCTGTAGTAATTTTCAGTATAAGGCACAATTTAGCATTTCCTCCCCGGCTTAGGCTTAAGTCATTTTCCAGGAGGTTCAGCTCAGTAAGGTTTATACAATGGTATGACTGCTTCAAAATTTAATTTTCTTGTATGAATATACATATTAGTTAATCTGCTAAATGCCTGTCTAGATTGCCTCCATTTAACAAGCTTCAAAGAACTGGATAGTACAGAGATGATTTAGGAGCTTTTACCTATAGGTATTGTCCCATATTTAACTTTCTAATTGTAGTGGGAGGAGAGTGAAACACTTTCAGGTTCAATAAACACAAGTTACTCTTTTTAACTGTAGTCAACTTTAAAGCTATTCTGTCATTCAGGCCTTGCACGTTTCTAAGCACCACTGAGAGTCTGGGTATCAGCACTTCATAAAACTGTTTCCTAAAGTGAAATTCAGAGAAGTGTTGCAAAATAGGCCCATATATTTCTTGCAGTAGTGAAAATACTGTCTACATCAGGGTCATTTTCTTTTCCTTTCAAACCACCATAAGGAAAACACCACAGGCATCAGTTAGTTAGTAACCTCTTAGTGCACTGACCTGTTTGATGTTCACAGGAGGGTTAGTCAATATATTAGCCTTAGATCATAGAATCATAGAATCATAGAATGCTTTGGGTTGGAAGGGACCTTTAGAGGTCATCTAGTCCAACCCCCCTGCAGTGAGCAGGGACATCATCAACTAGATCAGGTTGCTCAGAGCCCCGTCCAACCTGACCTTGAATGTTTCCAGGGATGGGGCCTCCACTACCTCTCTGGGCAACGTGTTCCAGTGCTTCACCACCCTCATTGTAAAAAATTTTTTCCTTATATCTAGCCTAAATTTCCCCTCCTTTAGTTTAAAACCATTACCCCTTGTCCTGTCACAACAGGCCTTGCTAAAAAGACTGTCCCCATCTTTCCTATAGGCCCCCTTTAAGTACTGAAAGGCCGCAATAAGGTCTCCCCACAGATAATGCGGTAGATGGGTACCATTAGTAATTTATGCATGAATTTTATTACATAGCTCAATCTCCATCTACCCCACAGCCTGCAAATGCCCCTCTGTCACACGCTACTATGTAAAAAGGTGAGCTATGAAAAAATAAAGTTATTAATTCTATTTATATTTTGGTCCTATGCAATGTGAAAGGCATGGTATTGAGGTATGTTTGTAATATTTTGCACTTAAAAAGTCGTAGTATGTTACTAGTTTTAAATATGGCACCCTAGCTAATGTTAAATTAATCATTAATCATTTAGGGCATTTCTAATGATTCCTATTCCTAAGTCCCTCTGTATCAATTCTTAAAAACTCACTAGATTTGACCTCAAAAACAACCCTTGGCATTTGAAGAAATCAAATGCAGATATATGCTAGTTTCTGTGGGTTAGTACATTAGTAATTCATCTTTAAAGAACAGACAATAAAATGTCCCTGGTGTGTTGTAAATGGGAAAAGATTGCAATCTGCCATGGATCATCCTGAGAATGGGAGAAGGAGCTTAATGAATCAAAGAAAAACCAGGCAGAAACTGAATTTGATAAGATACACCTGCTAAATTATGTGTTTTCTGATTATAAGGCTGGATCTAAAGCAGCTGTTCTAGAAAATGTAAGGTGACTGAAAAAACTAGAGGGGCAGAGCATATGAAAATGATTGAACCAATGTTTGGTGCTATGTGGAATGGTCCTTCAGCTCAGGCATGCTGTTGTTGAATTATCTATGTATGCCTATTTTTTGATATATAAGTGCACTTCCCATTCACATTTTTCTAACAACAGTGTGTTTATATTCATCCATCTAACTTAATCCTGGAATGATACATAGTACAGCTCTGTAGAAAATGAGGCAATTATAGGTAGAGTTAATAAATCCACTTTGACTGCCCTCCCCCTTCAGAGCTGAATCCCAAGCCCGTGGTTAGGTAGCTACATTTTATACACAGTGCAGGAGGCACCTCAGAAGAGGAATCCAAAAAATCTCCTGCTTTTGCAGAAGATGCCCAAATTGAGTCCGAAGCGGTGAGCCTCATTCAGAATTGCCTTGGCTGGTTCTGAACAAGAGCTAGAAGCAGCATAGCAGCATCATTGCAGCACTTTATTTGGGTTTACATACCCTGCTTCTCACAGTGTGACTTCAGCAGAGGCTGTGGTGGCTGCATGGGCGGGCACTGCGGTGGCTAGAGCAGTCTCCTGGGAGGAGGCATTTTTTTAGGGTGACTCAAGCGATCCTACAATCAACCTCTCCAGCTTTCTACATGAGTCCTCTAACTATGAGGTTGCTATTTAGACGGAGGAAAACGTTCACTCACTACATCTCCTTAGCAGTTGGTACCCCCACACACACCCTAAAACTCTTCTTTCTGCCAGCTATTGTCTTGAACAATACTATTAAACAGCCTTTCTACAGGTTTTTAAGTGAATAGAAGTATTGCACTCTTTCATGGCTGGAGCCAGTGTCTTCTGCCAGCCTTTCTCAGTTCTCCTCCCTAGGATTTTGGGCCACAGGATTTGGCCAGAGGATATTGACCTATGGGTCTGTTAGTGAAAAAAAAAAAGACGCTTCCATGAAAAGACACATACCTGACTTAATCTCTCGTCTGACATACCTGCTAGCAAAAGCACATCCCTGCGTCGTTCAAAAGAAGGCAGCACAGTGCTCATCTGAGTTACATTTTTAGGAATCTCTTTTTAAAAAAGATAAAAACAGATGTTCCTTGTTGGCTGAAGGGAGGTGGAGAAATTAATTCTGAGTTTATTCTGAATTGATAGTACTCTATATTGCACCATGCCTGAATGAATATATTAGACTGTACAATATTATTATTATAAGAGATATGCTATTAATGGCAGTAACTATTTTACCATTAAGCAGTTCAGCGATAACCAGCTGTTTGTTTAATAGTGTTTTTACCTGGCTGAGCTCCATCGTTCCTATATTAGCTATGGGATTTGTGAATCCTCTAGGTTCATAGATAAACATGACATGACATGTTTCTTTTTATGTCAAAGTATTTACAGCATATTTATCAAAATTAATAGAAGGTTTTAAATAAGCCCCTCTCCTCATAGCATGGCTACGTTGTTTATTTCTAATTTTCTTATGATTACTGTCAGTAAATTTAGTTCCTCATAGAGGAGTCCTCTATATTTTCAGCAAAGTCAGCTGAAGTGTTTTCTCCTTTAGTGTTCCCATTAGCCACAACAAATCTTTCTCTTGCTGCCTGTGCATGCTCTGACTGCCATTTCAACACTGACTCATGACTGAGAAGAGATTAAGACTTTGACTCGACAGGTTATAATCCTCTGCCTGCAACGGGAATGCCTGCTGCCTACAGAGCAAAGCAGGGCTCTGATACCTCACAACTGCCAGTCCATGCCTAAGGAGGCATGATGGCCCTGTCTGATGTAATTCAGCTTGTCCTGATTAGATAGGGGGAAAAAAATACACACATATCTAATTGAAGCATGGGAATTATTTTATTGGATTACTAATGCACTTGGAAAATCTATGGTAACATTTACTAAATAAGTGTTTGGTCACATGCATAACCTGGCTCACTTCATTACACAGGCTGAAGGTTGCAAACTGCATCCTGTGAAGTGGTTGGAGCTTTTCCTGATTGCTGAACAGGCAGCATTTTTTCATGTTCTTTCCAAATTGTCTTTATGATTCACAAAGATCTTCTCTCTCTGAAGCTTTATGTTATTGCACAAATGCTAAGAATGGCGCCTGTTCTGCAGAGCATTGCCAGTGCTTTAATATGTATTCCAGTATGTTGCATACATTGGAAAAAAACTTACCTTAAATAAAATGTAGCAATACAGTTGCACAAAACACACCTCTCTCATATTTTCTTATGTGCTTAGTTTCCTACCATCTGCTTTGCACATAACACTCATGCTTGTGGAGCAGCTTCCAGGATTTTGGCATTTCTATTGCAGATGCCATTCTTCTTCCCTATTACAGTGCCAAGCTTTTCTTTAATTTGAAAAACAACATGCACAGGTTATATACTAGCTGACAAAGCTGAAACAGTGTAATTGAAGAATAATGATTTCCATAGAAAACAGCTTAAAAAGCCTGCTAGGGCTACATCACATCAAGTTGGCAGATACTAATTCTCAATTTATATTTAACTGTCATTAATTGCCATACTCAGGTAACATACCCATCCAATTTAGAAAAATGCCAGAAAATTCCTGAGGATCATTACAAAAGCACAGTTACGCTTTCGAGTGTGGGACTGTACGCTGTGTTTTGCTTCCCAGAGGGCATAGCACGGAGGAAGACAAATGTGGATTTATGGCACTGATGCAGCAGGAGCACCCCGCCTGGTGTCAGGGGACTCCCTGAAGCCACTCCACGACCCAGGCCAAGCTGGGTACAGGGCACGGGCCATGTCGTCTCAGCACAACATCTAATGGAGCTGCATCTCTGGTCCAGGTTGGTGTTATTTCAGTAAGTACAGCAAAATATTATTACCATTATTACTATTATTATTGTTATTATTTTCTAATTTTACCTGCTGAGTGGGAAAATACTGATTTCATTATTTCTGTGATTATTCCCATGACTTTTTCTCCCACAGTCCTTTCCCCACACGGAGTTTTGTTTGTGTGTTTCTGACCCTTTTGCAGTGATGAGCCACTTCAGAGAACTACAGAGGTATCTTTATTTAGCAGGGGACTTTGGGTTAGACAATTAAACTGGGCTGCTGTGGTTTGCCTTGCAGACTGGCCATTTTCTCTTGCTATTTTCTTTTTGGCAACCTTTGTGTTGATTTTGTGGCTGAAGTTCTGCAGTATTCATCCATGTCTGTGCTTGTCACCTGCCTTTGCATCTAATGGTACAATTCTGGCTCCTGGAAAGTTTTTTTCCCGGTCTTCCTCTCAGCAGAGGGGACCTTACTGCACAGAGGGGAAAGGCTGCATCATCACCCGTCTGAGCTGGAAGTTGCCCCAAGCTGGGCCTGCAGAGAACGGGGCGAAAAGTTGAGCTAAAACCAGGTGAAAGATAAACACCCCCTCCAACCCCAGACTAGAAATAGGCCCTGAAATTTGGGAAATAAACCCAGGGCGGCTCTGTTTATAACTCATTCCTGACTCATTTCTGTAGACATCCAAAAGGTCCTACTCTCCCAGCACAGATATGGGAAGGCTCAGAGTGGAGCCATGCCAGGGCACCATTTAGGGCAGGTCATGTCAGTGGTGTCTGCAGAGCCACGTGGCAGCTTCGGATGTGCAAAACACTGCTAATTCCCTGCGATGCTACACCCATGCCCACTGCATGCTGGCATGCCTGGAGGCCGTGGGGATGCAGCATGGCTGGCAGAAGTCCTCCCACTACCTGTTCTTCAGATGTCCATCCTAACCCCACTCCTCTTCTCCACGCCCAGCGTAAAGCCTCAGGATGAAAGCCAGCCCCACCGAAGCCAAAAGCAAAGCTCCACTTGAGCAGATGAAGTTCAGCCGGTGCCTGGAGCCACATAGGGGGTCTCCTCATTCTTAAAGAAGTGTCCCAGCCTTAGCATCTGTGGAAAAAAGACCGAGCGAATATGCAACTTTTGAGCAGTATGAAGGCTTAGAAACAGAAGAAAACCATTTTTCTTTTTGATGTGATGCATCTTAGGAGGAGGGGAAGCTGGCTTGCAATATCTGAATACCTGGACAGTACCTAAGGGCCACTTTCACAATGGGCTAACATAAGTCATGTGCCTCCAGGTGGTCATCTGCATAGTCTCACTGCCGCTGGTGCCCATGTGAGCACTCCTGCAGCTTCACAGTCATCCAGACCGGGGACCTGACCCACCAGAACACATGCCTTCCTTGGATGAGGTAGGGAAGGAGGACTGACTTGACTCCAATACAGCTGATGTGGCTGCATGAATACGCAGGAGGTAGCAAATAGAGGTATTTGGGCAGGGAGCAGGAGAAGTTGAGATAGCCCATTTTGGAAGTAGCTAGTGCTTCAGTCAACCCAAAATGATGGTTAAGTCATGTACTCAGGTAGCAAAGTGTGTGCACCCATTGCATTTTTAGAGCATAATGCTGGACCTCACCAAAATAAGGTTATAGATCATACTGTAATATATCCATTAGCCAGCACAATACAAATTCCAGTACTCATATACAAGATTCACTATGAAATTCATAAGTGTAATGAGGCATTCAAATTGATTGCCCCAAGGAAGTGGAGCATCTCCCTTTGTGGCTATTTAGGAACAGGATAAATATGGATGAGGAGCCTCCCTGCTTCCCAGATCCCCTTTTCTGTGATTCCACAAAAAAAAATGTTGCCAAGGTATTCTAAAACAATTTCAAAATCCAAATGTATTCAAATATATCAACATGTTCTTCAATAGCTACCGCTTCGTCCCCATGCTTCACTGGGGATGTCCCACGTCTTTGAGGCCTCACCAGCAGTGAGAACCGTGTAGAGCCAAAGCAACTACCTAGTCCAAGCATCAGTAAAATCCTTGAAATCATTGTTCTTTCTCTCCTGGACACTTAACATTTACTGAAATCTATAACTGAGACCCCAGTTCAAGGACAGCTTTAGGGTAAGTTCATCACAACTATTCCATTTGTAGCAGTATGGTCCCTCGGCGAGTCAGTCACTCATGTCTTCCCTTGCACGCCACGACCTCTGGCAACCACTGGAAACAGATGTTTGGATTTCCATAACACTTGTTCACTTCTCAGGTCCACTTTATTTGCTCTCGCTAATAATGGAACAGGTTTGATTTGGAGCAAATTTAGACTTTATAGCCAGATAGGTCGAGGAAGTATCTTTATTGATTGTCCTTTTGAGATTTTTTTCTCATTTATTTAGCTGGGAACCATTTCACACGTGCCCAGCTTTTCTTACATTTACTGGGCACCAGAAATCAAACAGAGTGTGGGAAACAAAAATCTTGATGGTTCATCAATATTTCAGGCCCCATTTACAACGCATTCAATTTTATTCAGAATGGTGTTGGAAATTTTGCTCAGTTTGCGGGTTTGGCGTGGAGCCAGTCCCATTCAGTGAAACCAAAGCCTCGAGTAGGTGACAGTGCCAGATGCTCCCGCTGCCCCTCGCTGCCACCCACCCCAGCAGCCCCGCGTACAATGCCACCCCTGTGACCACAGGGGGCTGTAGAGCAACAGGGGTCTCACATGATTTATTTGCTTCTCCCACACTTAATGTGGCAAAGGGCCCTGCCAGTGTGGCAGGATGGAGGAAGCAGGCAATTTCAGCCTCCCTCAGCAACTCTGGGCCAAAGCTCTTGCCCTTCTGCCCTCACCCTGCTTACAGATAGCACTGACCACAGGGGGAGCAAAAATTCAGAGTCTTTACTGGGAATCCCTCCTTTCCTCAGGGTGGCTTTTATGTTGCTGATTTATTTTTCACCTCAAAGACACAAAATACTATCCAGAAAAATGGACTTCATTTTCAGAAAAGACAAAGGCAGCAGGAAGTCAGGCATAACAGACTCAAAGACATTTAGAAAGATATGAAAACTTATTTCTTTGCAAGAGTGCTACAGCTTTCAGTTCTTTCTTTATTCTTTTTGGTTCTTTTCTTTGCAAGATTATTGCAGCTTTATCTTTGATTGATAAATGGTGGGCATTTCAGTGGCTTGGACTACAGTAGCATTTTAAGGGCCTCTAAGGCAGACCCCAACACGATCATATCTTGTCCTCATATTTTCTTCTCTCCAGAAGTTTAATTTTCTAAAACTAAGCTCCCCAGTTCCTCCCTGCATTTTCTGTGTGACTGTTTCATTTAAGGCTCAACAGTCTTCTACCCATTGAAAGTGCACCAGATTGACTAATGGAACAAGCATCATGATTCTGGAAAAGTATTTCCAAAGCATGTATATTCTTGTTCGGCTCACAGTGTTTCTCTCAGTGGGACAGTTACTATGCTTAGACAAACATGTTATGTACCAGTTAGTCAGGTACCCTGGTGATTACACGTAGCTTTTTAAAGGAACATCATGCCTTTTTGTGCAGTTTTGACTTGCTTTTATGTACTTTTTTGGCAGCTTGCTCGTTCTACTTTTTTTTCCCCCAGAGTATACCATTGTTTTCAAGAGTCAGAAAATTAGATATGAATGTTTTGATTTTATTCTTCCTGCTCAATAATTATGCACCTCCCTCTCTATTTTTCCTTTCCTCCCGTTCCAATGTGATTAATGTACAGCAGCACAAAAAAAAAATCTTGCAATTACTGAAAATGCAGTTCAGGGGTACCGTTTCCAGAGATCAAAAGAAGAATAACCCATGAAGAAATGGAGGTTTGATTTTTACTTTCTGGCAGGCAAGGCAACGTGCGGAGTCAAACATATAGTTAGGAGCTAGCTAAGATGGTAAGCCACAGCCTTCAAGAAGAGGCTGCGTGGACTTGTACTGCCCAGCAAAAGCCCGGGGAGGAATGCTTCCCAAGGCGACCGCAGGGAAACCCTGGACTCTGCTGCCCTGTTAAAGGCAGGACACAACATGGTTTTTTCCACCATGGCTGTTTTACATGGGTGGGCAGGGGCACACTCTGCTCCCCCACTTTCTACATGCCTGATGTGACTTTCTCTGCCCGCAGCTGCACTTTGGGACCCCCTCTGCCAGCTGTGGGAGGTGGGCTCGGCAGTGACCCTGCACCGTGGTTCCCATCGTCCCCCCTCACTCAGGTGCAGCCTGGCCTCTGACACCTGGAAAGCTGCAGATTTTAGAAAAGCCATTTGCACTTTTTTGCCCTGCTTGGGATAAACAGGGATCCTGAACTGCGGGCAGGCTGCCCAGAAAGGCAGGCAGGCTTGGAAAGGGAGACTAGGGCTTTGTCTTTAACACTTCCCAAGGAAAAAAGATGTTTTCTTTACTTTGGAGCAAATAATGGGCATGTGATAAATTTGCAGGAGAGACTGGGCATGGCAGTCTTACTGCAAGAAAAACTCAGTGAGGTAAAGCACTAAACTCTGCCTCTTCCTCTTCTCTCCAAACACCCTTTCAGGCTAAACTCATTTATTCTGTACTAAAGCTGCAGGGTATTACCCACACATTGGTTCTGGTTTTTTAACCTCAGGAGAATTCATTCATGTGAGGTACCCCAAGGTGTAAAATACAGCACTTTTAAGCAAAAAAAAACCAAACCCAAAACCCAAGCCTTGTGTTGGACTGGATGTTGCTCATTTTACACTCTTCCATCACAGCTTACTCTTGTTTTCCATGAAGCCTGCAGGCCGAAAAGCACTCCTTCCCTCCTTTCGATCGTGAAATGCCAAGAAGTAAGTGGTATACAGCTGCTGTGTTAGTCAGGATTTGGGAAGAACTAGCGGTTAGCCAGGAACATCACAGAACAAGAGTGGCAGGGAAGATGCTGAAGGAGACGCTTCTCGAGGGCCAGAGAAAAGCCTGGGGTGTGGAGAGGGCCTAAGCTTCTCCATTTGCAATAGCACTGGGGAGATCACTGGTGGATCAAGGCAATTACAGGAGAGGACAAAGAGAAAGACTCACCAGGGAGTGCTGAGTGTATTTTACATGACATATATTATGTGACATATGCAGGTAGTTACACAAACTTTTGAGGGTTAACTCCACACCCTGAAATTCCCTTATAATAACAGTAAGTATCACACACAGATAAAATCTGCTGTGCTACATCATTCTTTCCATCCCCCCCGGGAAAAGAGTATGAAGGCTGTCAGGGCTGGCATCCATGCAGTCCGAAGGCTGTTTCCCCCTTACACATCCCCAGGCTCATCATGCACACACCTTCCTAATGGACTAGAAGTGGCTTAATTTGATCTTGACAAAATAAAATTAAGTAAGCACAAAACCACTGAAGTTATTATAGAGAATGTCTTTCTGAATCATATTTAGCTTCATGCCATGCCAGGAGATAATCTCCAGCTAAATCCAGCCTCAACTGAAAAAAAATATGGAACCAGTTCAGCTCAGTATACTTCAGATCTCAACAGCGCAGTAACTACAACTACTAGCCACTCTTAAAACCTCCTCCTTTCTCAGGCCATTTTAGGAAGCTAATCTTGATGCTCACCCTCAAAACTGATTTCAACTTCCAGGTGCAGTTGTCTTATTAAATTAAAAAAAAAATCTTTTTCAGAAGTGTCTCATCTACCATAGGTTTAGATTGTCTAAACATGGGTATCCTGCCATGTTTAGACTGCCTGTTCAACTGCCTGTTCCGCTGCTTTCCCAGTTTGTTCAAGTTGATCATACAGAGATGGAAAACAGTTTTGTCTTTGTTGCAGAACAACGAGATATAAGGGTATTCAACTGACAGCAGTTGTGATTAAATTGTGATTAAAATAAATTCACATTCTGATGTCAGATCAAATCCTGAGTAAGTGTAAAATCATTGTAACCCTGTTGAATTAATTGAATTTCTGCCTGTTTTCATCAGCTGAGACTCTGACTAGAGCTGGACTCTTCTGAGTAATCTTCAGCTCTCTATTACTAACAAAATTAGTAATTTGCTTTTCCAAACATCTTGCAATGTTTCTATGCCTTCATTTAAGTAGAGTTCCTCTTCAATGTTTCTTGTAGCTTGAATGCGAAGCAGGGATCCTGCACTAATTCTTGCTGAATCAGGGCTCAGTGCATATACTACCAATCACTTTTCTCACAAGGGTGCTTAAAATAGCAGCTTCAGCCCATCCGAGCTCACTGGGAAATCTGTCAGCAAATTTCATGTTTCTATTATTACAAGACCAATTTTTGAACCAGAAAAAAAAAATCATAGCAGTGATAAAGCTCCAGAGTGTTTTAAAAGAATCCAGGTGGAGATGGGTCAGCACTGCAAATACTTTCACAACGAAATGCTGAAATTTCAGGGTGAATTCACTTTTAACATGTTCATATCATCTTGAATTGGCATTCCACAAACATTTGGGCAATTAAAACGTTGATTAACAGCAGTGTTTACACTTCATTTCTTATGAAACTGCATATGCAAGTATTCATTGCATTAGTATTTTGTATCAGAAATACCATGGCCAGCAGGAGTAGGGAAGTGATCGTCCCCCTGTACTCGGCACTGGTGAGGACGCACCTTGAATACTGTGTTTAGTTTTGGGCCCCTCAGTACAAGAAGGACATTGAGTCGCTGGAGCGTGTCCAGAGAAGAGCAACAAAGCTGGTGAAGGGTCTAGAGCACAAGTCTTATGACGAGCGGCTGGGGGAACTGGGGTTGTTTAGCCTGGAGAAAAGGAGGCTGAGGGGAGACCTTATCGCTCTCTACAACTACCTGAAAGGAGGTTGTAGCGAGGTGGGTGTTGGCCTCTTCTGCCAAATAGCAAGTGATAGGACAAGAGGAAATGGCCTCAAATTGCACCAGGGGAGGTTTAGGTTGGATATTAGGAAAAATTTCTTCATGGAAAGGGTTGTCAAGCATTGGAACAGACTGCTCAGGGAAATGGTGGAGTCCCCATCCCTGGAGGTATTTAAAAGATGTGTAGATGTGGTGCTTAGGGACATGGTTTAATGGTGGACTTGGTAGTGTTAGGTTAACAGTTGGACCCGATGATCTTAAAGGTCTTTACCAACCTAAATGATTCTATGATTCTGTGATTAGCAATTACTCTTGATAGAAATGCTCAAACATTTCTGAGTTTAGGAGAGCAGGTAGGTGTCTGCCTAGATCTGTCCTTATTGCAGGCAGTATCAAAGTGTGTGCTTACATCCCAAAGACTTCCTCCAGGCACAGTTCTAAATTCGTCTGTTGACATGCAGGACCCCAGAACTGAAGCTGTAATGAGACTGGGGGAGGTGGAGACCAGGTGCCATATGACTTACCAACTAGTAAGCTTAAATAGCTGACACCTTGCTATTGCCCAGAAAATTTAAAAAAACATAAACATGAGTGGTTGAAAAATTTCTAATACTACATCTTGAGAGAAATCGCAAATCCTTGTAGATGTTCTATAATTAAGGAGCATTCATTATTTAGTCACTTCTGTCAAACATCACTTTAAAATCAGGCCAGTCTAGCACTTGGGTATTTTTTCATGTGATAAAGCTGTTTTAGACCAGACTGCAGGCACATTGGTTAATAGCAGAAGATAAAGGAGTTCTGACACATTCCTAAAAGAGAAAAGGGAAGAAAATTCCTCAACATCTATGAGCCCTATGTAGTAGTAAAAAAATTAGGTAACTCCTAATGCCTTGGCTAGTTGTTGTGTTGAAGGGAAAGTCTGATTTAAATGCACACACCCACCTCCTGGAATAGTTTTCTGGGCTCTGTAGTCCTATTTCAACCATGTTAGGAAGGGTTTCTAAAAGTCCCTCCCAGTGCAGCACAACACTGAGATGGTCACAGCGGTGCTGCTGAACTGACTCACTCCTGAGAGGGCAGTAGGAAACCAGCCAGTATCTGAAGAAGTTTTAAATAATGTGAAGAAGTGGCTGGTTTCAGTTGGGAACTGAAGTAAAAATAGAATTAAACTCTAATAATTTGTCACACCTGTGAAATTTGAAGGCTGAACCATCCATTGCAGATATGTCATTATGAAATATGACTTCATGGTTCTTCGTGGATGTTTCCCTCAGGGTCCAAATGCAACTCTGCATAGATTGTTTCACATTTGGTTGACTTTGAGCAAATCTATAAAATCTATTACTGTTGCCACAGTCAGTGTAAGAAATACAGATTATGAAGAGTGTATTTAAATCCTTATTATCCTCTTTTTTTCAGGCTATCAAGGAGGAAGATGATAAAGAGCAGGGTGGTGTGAGGTGGTGTAATTTTGTGTTCCAGTCCTAGAGATAGGCATCAGGACACAGATTTATACATCATAATTTTGGAGTACTACTAATAAACAAGCATAAATTATTTAAAAAATGCAACAGTAATTAGGAACATGACACTGCATGCTGTTATAAAGTGCAAGATCCTGCACCTGGGGTCAGGGCAACCCCCGGTATCAATACAGGCTGGCGGATGAAAGGATTGAGGGCAGCGCTGCCGAGAAGGACTTGGGGGTACTGGTGGGTGAAAACCTGGACATGAGCCGACAATGTGCACTCACAGCCCAGAAGGCCAACCGTATCCTGGGCTGTATCAAAAGAAGCGTGGCCAGCAGGTCGAGGGAGGTGATTCTGCCCCTCTACTCCGTTCTCATGAGATCCCACCTGGAGTACTGAGTCCAGCTCTGGGGCCTCCAACATAAGAAGGACATGAAACTGTTAGAGTGGGTCCAGAGGAAGGCCACAAAGATGATCAGAGGGCTGGAGCACCTCTCCTGTGAAGACAGGCTGAGAGAGTTGGGGTTGTTCAGCCTGGAGAAGAGAAGGCTCCAGGGAGACCTTACTGTGGCCTTTCAGTACTTAAAGGGGGCCTATAGGAAAGATGGGGACAGTCTTTTTAGCAAGGCCTGTTGTGACAGGACAAGGGGTAATGGTTTTAAACTAAAGGAGGGGAAATTTAGGCTAGATATAAGGAAAAAATTTTTTACAATGAGGATGGTTAAGCAGTGGAACAGGTTGCCCAGAGAAGTAGTGGAGACCCCATCCCTAGAAACATCCAAGGCCAGGTTGGACGGGGCTCTGAGCAACCTGATCTAGTTGATGATGTCCCTGCTCACTGCAGGGGGGTTGGACTAGATGACCTCTAAAGGTCCCTTCCAACCCAAACTATTCTATGATTCTATGAGTCTATGATTCTATAAAACAAACAGCCTCTCCTAGGCCATAAAGAACTTCCCTTACCCATATGCTTGTTCAAAGAAAATGGAATTTATAGTCTCTAGGTATTGCTTTGAAAAATTGATGTCAATAAAGGAGTAAGACCTGAAGATAGGAAGGATTCAGAAAGAAAATTTAAGAAAAAAAAACAATCTAAAGATTCTGGCTGGAATCTGAATGTTCTGCTAATAAGCAAAAGAATTGCTAACTGGTGCTGCTGACTTGTGCTGTTCCTGCTGCATCTGCCACCATATTATTATTATTTTGCCTCAAGCATTGCTGTGGAGCTCACTTTAGCTAATGATCATGCAACTAACAGTCTGTCAGCCTTAATATCTGTGGGAAACAAAATGGAATTTGTCCCTACACTATTAGCCATGCTTTCTAAACACACTTCCTTTGGCCATATGTATTGAACATTACATTTAATGGCTGCTCTACTATATGCCTACTGGATATGTGCAATAAAGACAAATATTATAGGGCAGTAGGTAGAAGTCTACATAAACTTCTTCAGCATACCCTCAAAATACAAAAGCACTTAGATCATTGCTTAGTTTTTGGAGTAAATGCAAGAGATGAGAAGCAGCGGGTCAGTAGACCGGCAGCCAATAACAATGCCAATTTATTGTAAGTCTCAGTTTTTGCCTGAGGTCATCTAATTACATGTATTGTAACCACAATGAGATGTAACACAAGGACAATTAAAGCTTCCATTTTGAGGAGGTAAAACAGTCTAACTCCAATGTGAATCAAAGGGGAGTACAACCAGCTGGGGTAAAATCAGAAAGGGTTCCTGATCTGTGAGATATTTAGACACAGGGAAGGATTAATCTCTTTAGCGATAGCCACCCTAACCACTGCTGCCCCTAAAGCGATGGGTACCGAGCTATGTCAGGAGAAAAGCTGGCTGCCTGTTGGTGCCCGGAGCAAGCTGAGAAGGCTCAGAAGCCCGAGTCCTCTCTCTGCTCTGGTGCATTTGCCTTGGTGCTGCTGAGATGACCCATATGCTACGGCGCTGCTGATGACCCATTTCTCATAGCAGGGAAATAATCTGTGAACTTTCAGGAAAGCATGAGAGAAGGGAACTGGGGAAAGCAAGCAGTGGATTCCTTTCAGGCAAACTATTGCTGTGTCAGAGTCTGTTCCTCTAGACTGTGTTTCCCTGTTCCACAAATAGCTTTGCATTAAAGAAATTGGGGAAAGTGAAATGACTACATCTTGCTTTTACCACTGTTTTTCCCCTTCTGAACGCTATTATCACTTTCTCTCTCTCTAGTCACTTGTTTAGTTGCTCAAATTTCACCCCCTTGGCTAAGAAGATAAGTACTTGAGATTTACTGGTTCTTTTCAAGTGTTCAGTGACAGAGACAGGAATCTGCCCTCTTGACTTGGACTCAGGAAAACTTGAGTTTAGGACCTCCCAGCATACATCCAAATGAAGGGTGAGGAAGTATTTGAACCCATAGGGATCTCCACTTATTCTAAAACATGGCTCAAGGAGTAAACACTCACTGCAAGGCAATGTAAAGCTCATTCTCTACACCTCAGCTCTGCTATTTTCCAGCAACCAAGGTTGGGGTCCTGAGTATTTAGATATTCCCACTTTGAAGAAAGTGAAAATATAGCCAATGCACTGATACATGCTATAGTTTTGTTTAGAATAAGACTAAAGGATTTAATTCTTCATGCTGTAGGGTGTAATCACCAGAAGTGCTCTGAAAGGGTTGAGTACTAAATAGGTAGGCATATTAATTCTCCAAGTCTTTTAATTAGCTTCATTTCCATTTCTACATCAGATTCTACTTCCTTATACCTGCCCCAGGGTCTTAAAAAATGCATTATAACTCTTCCCACATGCTGCCATGTTTTGCTCAGCACCAGCTTTCCGCCAAAGCCAGTTTGTACCTTTCACCTTTTCTATGCATATCATCCATTCCCATACATCTCATCAGTTACTGACATTTTTGTTTAACTGGAAGATCTCATTTGTGTATCTACACTTCCTTAAAAAATCACCTGAAAAAAACCCTACAAAGAAGATTCCTACGGAACCTTACTTTGCTGTCCTACGTATAGTTTGTTATGAATTCTATATTATGCCAGGTAGGTATGTATTTTACTGCTGTAGCTTCAGAGCTGAATATCTCAGGAATAAAGACAGTCTCATAGAGACAGGGGTGGTGTATATAAGCACTCAACTGGAGTACTGTGTACAGCTGTGCGTATCACACACTTTAGGAAAGATGGAGATCATCTGGAGTAAGTCTAGGGAAGGCAAGAGGAGGATTTATAAGAAAAATGGGAAAATGGGGATGGTTAGTCTAGAAAAGGGGGGCTGTGAGAAGTCTTTCAATATTTAAAACATTATTGCAAAATAACCTGAATGAATTCATTTCCATGTGACTGAAGACAGGGGAAAAATGTAATGGGTTTATGCTACAGCATGAGAGATTTAAGATGACCTTTAGGCAAATCTTTCTAATGGTTAATGGTAGTTAAACACTGGAGTATCCACTGGGGATACTTAACTGAAGTAATAGGGGATAAATCCACTGCTTTTACAGTGGTCTTGACATAAGATTATTAAAAGTTTAAATGTGTTTCTCTAGAACATCCATCTCTTGCCACTCAGAAAGGCAACTGGCTGTGGATGGCAACTTCCTAGGGGAGAAGTAGGAGCATACCTTCAGCACAGCAAAATGTTGCTACTGCAGTCTGCTTTGCTGCAACACATGAGGCTCTTTCCATTTACTGGTTGATAAAAATTCAGTGCAACAAAACTATGGACCCTTCACTCTCTCTTAAGTGGAAAAACAATCATGCCAGTATTCAGGTGGCAAGTGACTTGTTCAGCTGGTTAGTAAACACTGCTAATTATGCTGTGGTTTTGAAGTCTTGAAACCACTATGCTTGAGACACCACAACAGAGGCTTGAGGAAATGAAAACAAAAATGAAAAGCAAGTTTTTGCTTTATAAATCACATGCAAAATCATCAGTCTTCAGAAGTCCTTTTGGGTTTTCAGAGAAGTTATCTCAAGTTAGATCCTTATCTTCAAGAGTTTCATAAAAATTGAAATAAGAAAAAAGTTTAATGTAATAAGCAATCTGGCAGAGCACCCAAGAGTTACACTACCTGAATGCTCTCCTTGGTCCCAAACCACCTGTGTTACCTTCATAGAAGGCTGATACACTACAGTCTTTTATTAATTGAAAAGATCCTTTAGTTTAAGCAACACATTAGGTTACAAGTGTTGCCCAGAGGCAAAAACATTCAGCATCTCTACACTAGAAATCTCAGAATAGCAAAAGGCACAGGAGCCAATCCTGCCACAGTGGAAACCAGGGTGGGGCATTTTGGTCAATGAGTCAAGGTCCTGGAGAAAGCCGAATTGTGTACAAGCTTTATGAGGCATAGAAGGTATTAATTTTAAACAGTAAATGGCAAACTAAACACAAGACTAAATATAGGGCCTCATAAATAGCTACATTTGCAACTTTATATTCACATTATAAAAATAAAATTATTGCTAAATTGTGTCAATCTTTGTTACTATACAAATTCAAGTGAATAATTTAATATTCTCACTGGTGGTTAGATTCTACACAGACACGCTTTTATTGTAGCTTGTTTTCATTTCCATCAATTGTTAGGATTATAAATGTTTGCACTTATTACATCCTTTTCTCTGGAAAATTAGCTGGAAGTGGTGGACATACACATTTTGACACTGAACAAAATCTGCTTAAGCTTAGCAAAGCATCTCCATTGTACAGAAAAGAATATACATTTACATATTAGGACAAGACTAATGTGGAAAAATACATTTGCATTTTATAGGAATGGTGTGTACTGTTTAGGAAAAAGGGGAAACTTGAGTCTGCCCAATATTTTTGTCTTTATGGTAACTGTGCTGTATGGGTAGTTCTTCCAAATATAAACCAAATTGGGCTGATAGTGGAATAGGCCACTTGGAGCATGAAAGAACATTAGAATCTTGCTCTCTATTTCAGTTTTTAAAAAATAAAGTTTAAAACAAAGAGCTCCTACTTGAAGTTTCAAATTTAAAGCAAAAAGCACTTCAGAGTTAACTGTGGGTGCATATAGGAATATTGACTAATACTGTAAATAAAAGAGTTATATTTTCTCCTGCTCAGAAGTAAGTAGGTATATTCTTTCTGACATTCTCTGGCCCCTGCTATGCTCTGACTTATAATCAGTATAATTTATGGAGCAATCAATATCTCCATTTTTATGACAAAATGACATCTTGTGTCCAAATGAAAGATCGCAAGGCATCTGTATCAGCATAGCAGTAATCAAATTGCTTGGTTGCTCTGTATCACAAGTAGGGAACACATCACAGGAATAAAAAGGGACAGTCACACATGGGTGTAATCTGCTAGTCAGGGAATAGCCATAGTAACAAGCCTATGTGAAATACACACTGTTCAATTTTCACTTCCAGAGACCCAGTTAGTTTAGTATACTTAGATGCTCAGCATCTCCACTTGTCAGTCAGGCTACCATCTGCTTCCACTCATTGTAACCCCTTCCAGGTTGCCTATGTATTACCACGTATCTTCAAAACCCCTTCTACTTCAAAGAGTTTGAGACAACCTCTGATCCCTTCCCTCCTGCTTTGAGCATGTCCCAGCTCCACGTTACGCAGGCTGAGAAGTGCTGGCCTGTTACAAGGTTATGTCTACATTGTATTTCGAAGACAGATGCAAGTTTGCTTCAAGCTGGCAGGAAGCAAGCCAGCTTGGATGCAGAACCCACGTGACTGCATTATCAGCACAATGCTGAGCTTGATGCAATAAGCCTGACAGAGAAACAGAATATATTAGCTGAGCTTCAGTCAGCGCAAAGCACAGGCAAAGCAAGCTTACATCTGTCTGCAATCTGTCAGGCAGCTCCACATTGTGCCTGAATCACATAATTCCCCCTTCGGTCTTATTAGCCCACACACAAACTGAGGAAGGGACAGAACGCTATTCTGTTTGCTTTCTACAGATGAATTTGCTGATACTGGGCTTCTGTCAGAGACAGCACACCTGCGTGGATGGAGTTCAGCTCTGCTCTGCTGTGCTGCCATTTCTATCACAGGTAGCAGGTCTACATTTGCCAGAAACCCTTTACACTCTGCATCTACATTTACATTTGTTCAGTTTACTGGCAAGAGATTATTTTCTGCACTGCTACCTGTTTCCACCCACTGCGAATCAGCTTGCAGAGCCCTGAAACATTTATTACAAAAAGAAATTTGCAATTCTCTTTCCATTTTTGGTCTGTCCAAAAGCACAAGAGTGCTGATAATGTAAGACTTGCACAAGCACTGCTTGCTTTCAGTGGTCTAGCATCACTTAGGATGAAACCCACAGTTAGCCATTTTGAAGCACGTAAACATCATTAGACAATAAAGAGATTTTATTAACTCTTAGGACCATATACCCCTGGGAGATTTTACATGCAAACTTTCCCAAGGTCCATATTCAATGTTACACCTATTGAACATAAAGGCTGCACACTCTTTCATGAGGCCAGCTGTCAGATGCTCCAGCCATTGAGGGCCCCTTCTTTAATAAAACTTTGAGGACCCCTGACTTAGAGTTCTCTGTCCACAGGCATTTTCTATTTTTTTTCCCCCAAAGAATCCCTGATATATAAAAATGTCTTCCTCAAGGAGACACAAACCTGCTGTCTGCAGCATTGTGGATCAGCTCCCTGAAGTAGCTGCCTAATGCTTAGGTTGCAGCACTGATCGTAAGACAGCCTTGATCCCTTTTTGCATGTTGTTCTCCAACATGTCGTTCTCCAACATGCCGTTCTCCAACATGCCTGTAAATTCCTCTCTCAAATCACAGAATTCATGCTGGAGAGATAATCACCATCCATGCTGCTTTGTTCTATAGGAAGCGAGGGTGTTATTCAACAAAAAGGGCCTAGCTTCTCAGTGGGGCAATAGAGATTACTAACTCTTAAGTGGCATCCAAATTCAATGAAATTAAGAAAATGAGAAGATGTGAACAGGTTTCCAAGAACAAGTACCCATTACAAAATCTAACACACAGGTTTCCCCCCTTCCCCATGCTCCCAGAAACATCCAGTGGAAGTTGGTCCAGGCTAGAGCAAACCGTAGGACCATGCCCAGGCTAAAGGAGAGTGCAACAGGACCAGCAAGTCTATGGCTCAGCAGTAGCCAGTTCTCTTGTGAATCCTGACCTTGTTTATCCCTGCAACACAGGATTCATCACCTCTCTTGCAGGCACGTGCATCTGGCTTGATTGAATTTCCACTGTGTCAATCTGCTTCTCAAATCCTTTCAGCCAGCGAGGAACACTGGTGATACCTGAGTAGGAATAGACAAAGGTCAGGGCCATTTTGCAGTGGGAAATTATTTCATACTGTGTTTTGCTCAGAAAGGTCTGACAAAAAGTCTAACCCAAGAAATTTCTCTGCCTGCTGTCTTACACAGCTTGCTAGTTAACCAAAGGGACACAAACACTTCATGTGTGAAATAACTGCAAATATTTTTATTCAAGAGGTTTTACTCAGCCTTGTATGAAAGACTTACACATCTGAACACCTGTCTTTTTGTTGACAAAAAAGTCTGTTCAGTCTAATATTTGGACTGGAGACAGCCAGCTGTTAGATTGCTCTTGAAGTATGTGACTGTACCCCAGTGCAGGGGTCTTCTTTGGTATTGAAGTCTGTGACTGTACCCCAGTGTCTTTCAGTCAGGCCCTCAGGCTGGAGCACTGTGCCTGCACTGTTCTCCCAGCTCCATAGGCTCTAGGAGCACTCTGTGGCTTCACCTGCACAACATATGGATATCAGGGATGGCTGCTTATCCCTGCAGCTCTTGCAGAGTGAGATGGCACCTTGTGTATCCCCATGACTCCCCACAGACACCTACCAAATTTCCCAAGCCTGGAGTCACCAGCACTCACCAGACGCAAGCTGTGGTGCGAAGGGGAGCAGGAAGGGTCCTCCTCAGGGGCAACAGGGAGACGAGACACACAGGGTACAGCCATATGCTTTAACACTGGCAGGAATCAACCCGAGTTTTTTTTGCCTAGCACATAACCTCTTCTATCTCCTGCTTGAGAAATGTGATACAGGCAACAAATCAGCATTGCCATGGTCGCAATGCCCAGGTGCTACAAAACCAGTTTCCTGGCCCCAGCTGGAGTGTGCCGAGACAGTCGCTTGACCAGAAGTGAATCCTGCTTCAGCAAACTCCTGGCCAGGAGCTCCCCATGGGGGGTCTGTCAGGGCAGGGCCTGACAGCCAGGGCTCGCCCCACTCCCAGCCAGGAGCAGGCAGCTGGGAACACCAGGGCCACCCCAGCCCCAGCCACCTCCCTAGGGACAGGGATGGGACGTGGGCCTGCGGGTGGGCCTGGCTTGGTGGGGCCCATGGCTGGGCAGGGCTGTGGGGAGCTGGAGACTGGCCCTGCTGCGGCATCACTGGGGCAGGGGCTGACGGCCCTGGGGGCTGAGATGGGGTCCTGGGCCATGGGGGAGCCCTGGGGGGCTGGGCAGGGACAGTCAGGGCTGGTGGTGCCACCGGGGCCCTGGCACCAGTTTTCTTGTATCAAATTGCTGTTCTCAGAGACTCTTCTCTCATCTGGACATGTTGACAGTCTTTTGCTGCATCTCCCTCAGCGCTCCCTGACCATGCTTGGTCATAGCTGGTCACTGTGGATCACACTCGATCACTAGTGGCACTAAAGCAGCCACCTCTCCAAGACACACATATTTTGCTCCCTTATTGCACAGCTACCCAGCCCTGCCGTCGGAGAGGTCGGTGCAGCAGTGAGAAGGTGCGCTGCGTCACGCCTGCCTGCAGCTCCAGTAATAGGAATTCCCCGCCTTTCCCTCCCTGGGTTTCCAGCTTTCTTCTGACTACCTCTCTTGTCACCTGCAGACACTGAATCAAAAAAAATCCCCATTTCCTGGGCTCAGAAGAAGTAGTCACTGCTCTGCCTCTCAGAGCTGCACCCAAGGGACCATTTCTGTGTCTCCTCGTCTACCCTCCACGGTCTCGGCTACAGCTGCCCCTGAGTGGCCATGCCCCGGGGAGGCTATTTCACACCCCTGCTGCAGCTACCTGCCTCGGCACTGGTGGTGTCTCTGCTTTACAACCCACCTTTCAGCCATCGAATTTTATTCGAAGCTTTCTACTACAGGTTACAACGGGCTTCTTGCCAGACGCCCACTCATTTTACAAGTAATGGGTTAGCCTTCACCTGCTTTACTCACTGTTAACCCTCCCTGACTCATGCTCCAGTTCAGGGAGTTCAATCCTGTTGTGCTCTGGTGACATTTTATTTTAAATGCATCAATATTTTGAGCGGAGTGACCTACTTTTAAGTTAGACAGAAAGAGAGGTGGAACTAAGGTTCTTCCCTGCAAAAAGGCCAACTTTGATAAACCCAGGGAACTAGGAGATGAAATTCAGCTGAGGATCTCGAAGAACTGAATGCTCACAATGCCCCATGGTTTTTAAAGTAAAAGATGAAAATGTATATAGAACTTTTTTGCTCAAGAAAAGGACAAAAAGCCACCAGAAAGGGATATAGACTTTAGTGGATGAACAGGCATATCAAAAAGGATATTAGGACTAGGCAGGGAGACACGGGGGACAGATAGGAATGATCACTAGAGAAAGCTGTTTCACAACATCAGTAGCAGAGTTGAAAAGACAGACCTGTCATTAGGCAAGCTGATTTAGTCCATGCTAAACCTGAGCTCTGATGAAATGATCATTTCAGCAATATCTTGTAACAATGAGTCCTATGTGACAGTTCCGCATTTACCCTTTAGTCTCACAATTCAGTATTTTTAAATATCTTTTGTTGCTATTAGTTTGACCGCCCCTAACATTAAATCACTGCTGCTCCGGCATTCAGTGCAGAATTGCCTTGTGAAATGTCTCACTCGGTAATTGCCTCCACTGCCCTTTCTTCCCAAGGCCATCGTTACTGTTTTCCTCCCAGGTTTGCAAATCTGCCAGCGGCCCCCACAGTTGTCTCCCAACCGCACGTTTCAGTGACCTCATCTCTGCAGGCCACAGTCTCCCTCACACTTGACATCAACTCAGATCAACAAATCCATTCCCCAAAGCACAGCTAATTATATTCCTCTACTGCCAGGAAGCTCCAGCACGTCCCAGTGAATCCCAAATCAAATGTGGAGCAAACCTAGATCTTTGCAAACAGGTGCACTCTTTGTTACTGTAGATATCTGTGTGCATCTTCAGTTTGCATATGGACATCCCTGGAGCATGCTTGTCCAGCAGCAGTTTGTCTCAGGCATCCTTTCATGATCATTGAGAGAGATGGCATTTTTTGAGCTGTGACAAAAAAGAGTCAGTTTGGTCCTACCTCCCTAGTGTCCCACTCAGTTGCTTTCAGATACAACCAATGTTCACATTCCTCTCAAAGTCATTAAGCTGCATTTTCAGTGGGACAAAGCTAACCTGAAGCTAAAGAAGCTAAGCTGCAACGGGATAAAAAGAAGGTACTCTCACAGAGGAATAAATGGTTAAAAGATAGGACACAAAGGATAAAAGTCAGTGGAGGAAGATTGCCAGTGGAGTCCCACAGGAATACACTGATTGATCTAGTCCTAAGTGACCCGGAAAGTGGGACAAGATGAAGTAACAAAGTTTGCTGACAATACTAAGTTATTTGAAGAAGTAAATTTAAAGCCAACTGCTAAGAGCTGCAGAGGGATGTCATAATACAGAATGACTTGGAAATAAAAAGGCAGCTGAATTCAGTATTGATAAATGTAAAGTAATGCACATGGGGGAAAAAAGCCCAACTATACATATGCAATGATAGGCTCCACAATAGCAGTTACCACTGTGGAAAGCAATCTTGAGGTTATTATAGAGAGGTCTTTGAAAATGTCAGCTCAGTGCTCAGTAGCATTTAAAAAAGCAAATCAAATGTTAGGAAAGAAATGAAGACCAAACCAGAAAATACCATGTCACTGTACAAATTCACAGTGTGACTGCATTTGAATAGTGTGCGCTGTTCTGTCCCCATCCTCCCAGCTCAAAAAAAGTGGGTGGGAAAAAACAAAGATGCTCCAAAGTCTGGAACAGTTTTGATGTGAGAAATGGTCAACGAGACCAGGAGCCTTTGTCTGGGAGAACACAAAACCAGGGAAGGCACACGATAAAAGTCTAAACAATCTTAAGTGGCTAGAAGGATGCAAATGGTGAATAACTGTTCTCTGTCTTCCAGTACAACATCAAATGAAATCAACAGTGATAGTTTCAAAGAAAGCAAAAGGAGGTGATTCTTCAAACTACAGTTCAGCTGTGTAACTCATTGCCACAGGAGGCTGCGGGCACAAAAAGTCTCTGTGGGCTTAAAAGATTCATGGAAAGGGAATCCATTTGAGAGTTACTGGATACAAAGACTCAGAGTTTCCCAAAGATGCAGTTCTTGGGAGTGTGAGAGAAGGGTCTGGCAGCATGGCTGTATCCTTGCTCTGTTTCTGCCTCCCTTCTCCCACTGGGCATCCATTATTGCCCAGTGCTGATGAGCTGTGGTGGGACCTGCTACAAAAGTTCTGGTGTTTTCTGGTATTTTAAGGTTGTCCCCTTAGGGAATCAGAGTCAGCCCCAAAGCTCAGCCTTTCCTCCTTGGAATTGAGTGAGGCAAACTTAGCTCCAATGTCTATTTTATGCTGGAATAAAATATAGTTTGGTCTAAGTCAGAAGGGAGGTGTAAGCTGTGTGACTTGGATTAATTTGGCATTCAGTGGGTGTGCGAATGATGACATACCCACCAATGGAACAGATGGTCTGGGCAGCAGAAAAAATAACTAGATAGCTATAAAATAAAGCAAGCTCCCTCCAGGCAAGTTCTGATCTTCATTTCACTGGGATAAACATGAGACAATTTCATTGAAGGGACTGAGCTGTTTACCTCTTTCACTTGAGGTATATCTTAGGTCTTTGCCTAATTTGGCCCTTTGCTGGAATTTACTTGCTGGAAATTAATCTCCTTTCTCCAGGCTGAGTTTGGCTCCTTATGTTATTAACTCTCTTGTTGAATCTCTTGTACAGTGTCTACGGAGCAGCATTTAGACTGATATCCAGAAAGGTGAAATCAGTCTTACACACACCTCTCCTCAGCCCTGCGCATTTGGGGGTGGCAGCTGGGGTGAAGAGGTCCCAAGGCCACCGGGGCAGGAGTGATCCTTATGTCTCTGCAGGCATTGCTCAGCACCATGGGCAAGCAAAAAACCCTGAAACCTCTTTTGCTTGAGCTAAATCAATCTTGAAGTTGTTGAAAGCCAGCTAAGGTATCAGTCCTTAAATAAAACCACAACCCTAGACTGCAGTAAAAATACATCCCTAACAGATGCATCCACTGTCTCTCCTTTTGTTCTCTTGCCCTTTCCACGCACCCCACATAGTTCTTTGTGCTGTGGCTGCTTTGGTGTCAGAGATGGTGACAGGGAGCACACAGGTAACACCCAGTATTGCACAAAGAATTTATCAGATGGGTCCCAAAGCAAAAAACTTTTTACATGTCCTAAAGTGACAGCAAGATAAATAATGACAATGTGATAAACAAAAGTATTCAGATTTTAAACGTAATACTAAAATGGAGAGCTCACTGACAGAGCTTTATCCAAGAATAATATTTTCCACATTGTAGAATGCAGTTTTCTCTATTTTCGTGTAATCTGATAAACACAGTTTCTGTTATCCTAGGCATGAATGTTTGTCAATACCAACTTTAAGTAATACGAGGCTGATTTGGTTGCAGGAAAAAAAGAATGACTCATCTGGCTGCATATAAAAACACTGCATTCTTGTAAATGTATCCTGTATATCTGTATACATAACAAGCCTAAGATATGATGATGCTATATTGTTTCCAAGTAGAAACAGCATCCAGATCTCTGTGTGGGTGAATAGGCAGTGGGTGGATATAATAAAAACCTCTATGATGTATTGTACATATCCCCCTGTTGTTTTCAAATATGGTTCTGAATTATTAATACCTAAAATGGAATTGTCCAGTTCTGCTCTTATGCATCATTGTTTACTTCAATAAACCTAAATTTAGCAGGAAATGCTGAATATTTAATTGTGCAGCATAAGTAAAGAAGACTCCCAACCATTCTGGAAAGTCCCTTTTTCAGGGACGGCAACAGTCTTGAAGTGCTTTATTTTATTTTTTATTGCTACAATCTGCTGCTAAAGTCTTCTGATTCATGACTCAGCTACTTGATATGCTTTGATGAACTCCTCACTTTCACAAACCAGGGGGAGAAAACAGAGGGGTCTCTGACTTCATCCTTCATATCCAGGGCATCATTTACCAAGCAGATGTGAAGAAATACCCATCTGCATCAGGCATCCTAATTTAACTTTAGCTTACCTTTTCCTTTGGGACCCACTCGTGGAAGATGCTGAGTCTTCTGCTCATTGTTTCCTCGGCTGTTTTTTGCAAACCAGGCCTCAGTGCCTGCCCCATCTGTGTTTTTCCCTTTGGGTGCTGCCCAGAAGGAAAGCCGTGTGTCTGTCCATGGGGCAGGCCCCGTGTGTTTTTGCTTGGCATCGCGGAGGGTGGAGGCACAGCTGCCTGTGCTGGGGAGGCACCCTCAGAGCCAGCCATGAAGTGCCTGAGGTGGCTTGTAGAGCAGGACCTGCCCAGCTTGTGATGGCAGGTACTAATAGGAGATGCACTGACAGGGGCGATGTTGATCATCTTCAGTTTTTGTCTGCAGTTCTTACACAGGCCTTTTTCCCCTTTGTTTTGGCACTGGCACATGTCTAGTGCCTCTCCATCACTGCCTTTGATCTACACCTGAGTGTTTTGCAATTATGAAAAGTCTGTGGTTAAGACATAATTGGGCTGTTTCCTTACCCTAGATCTCCAGGAAGTCCATGGCCTCTTCAAAAAGCCAAGTGGGATTCATAAGGCTAGATAACTCAAGAAAAACGTAAAAACGGGGCGCATCTTGCTGTGGGCCAGCATGCAAATGTACAGCTGTATGCAGTGGGGCTGTGCTGGGGGCAATTAGATTTGTTAAAATCACAGAAGCACCCTAGAAGAGTTGCTAAGGACCTCCAGCAAGCTCTGCTCTCCCCTGCCCCACGGCAGCCCTGCCCATCCCTAACACAAGGGTGTTCTGGGCTAGTCGGAGGCTGCACAGCCCCTGTCTGTCCCCACATGCACCCCTAAAAACATCAGGATCCCTTGCCACCTGCTCACGCAGGAACCGGTGCCGTGCCTGCCCCTTCGGTGCACACAGCCTAAACCCCGCTCTGCACACTCGGGGCCTCTCCCCCTGTACACACACATGCCTGGGGGGACAGTGCCACCTGATCCCACACAATTGTGGCCACCCATTCCAATAAAACAGGAAGCTGAAGTCGGCCTCAGACCCCAGCATGCCACGGCCCAGTCTGGAATACTTAATAAAGTCCGTATTTTGTGGGTCTCAGGAGATTCACCCCTATGTGTGAAAGGGCTTCACCGCTCATCTGCTCCCTATTCTGTATACGCCCTCATCTACCTCACTGACTTTAGCCCTTCTTTACTCACTACCATCCAGCTTTTCTTCACTAGCAATGGATAGGTAGAAGCAGAAAATACTGCACATTTATTAGTCTTTTTAAGAAATGACCTGTGTGTCATTGTACGAGTCAGCCGGCTGGCTCTGGCTGCAACCTCCCCTTCCCGAAACCCATCAGCCACAGGGCAGCACACAGTTTGGCAACATGTTTGTGTGGTGCTCCTGAGCATGGCTTAGGGTTTCAGGGAGGTAGTGTCAGGAAAAGCATTCTACAGAAGGATAGATACGCAGATACGAAGGCAGACTGCATGTTTCTTACTCACCAGCTTGTATCTTAATTCCTATCAAGACTGAGTATCTAGGCAATTGTGAAACTTCCCCGAGCTAGCAGAGCTTTCTGCATATCATTTCTCTCCAGAACTTCAGAGATGCACAGATGCCACCTTTTGATTTTCATTCACTTGTCCAAAACACAGTATACAAAATGGCCTACCTAAAAGTATTTCTGAAACATACGTATTAAGCATAAAGGAAAAAAACCTATTGATTATTTCTCATTACACTTACACCCACTTTATATGTCTTTCCACTGTAATGCAAATTATGAATCCTGTAATTTCACACTTCCATCTGTAGATAATGATAAGAAATTTCAATGTTATAGTTAGTCCACACAGTCTGGGTCAGATCTGCAGCTTCATCTCCAGTCAAGATAAAAGTGTTACATGTACATATTGTATCACAGAATCCTACGCACACAATATAACTTCCAGAGGGAGTGGATTGAAAGCAGTGCCCAAGTCAGGAGTTATGAAAAGGTCTCCGAGTGTGATCGCAAAGCTAGAGATTAACAGAGAAAAAAAATTGGAAATTAATAGGGAACGTTATTAATACCAGAAGATGCGGGGACTACCATACGATTTGGAAGGCACTTTCTAGGACCTGTTCAATCTTTTTCTATAAAAAGAAAGAGAGCAGGGAGTGCTTGCTAACCTGGTAAAAAGGCACATCATTGTGCTGAAGAAGTGTGAGGCAACAATAAATGAAACTTGTTTGAATTATTCTTTCAGAGCCCACTGAGGAACGAGCAGTCACAGAGGTAATACGGAGTATGGTAAAGATAGTTTACAGGAGTATATTGCAATTACAGATCACACAACTATTGTTTAAAATGAAGGGCTTTAAAGACTATACTTAGAGGTGCTGCACTAAGTGCTGCATGACTGCTTGTAAAGTAGATAAGTTGCTTAGTCTACAAATAGCTTGGGTGCCCTCCACTCGCTTATAATACACAGTTCTGGCCTCATACAGGTTAATTACAATGTCTGAGGGCAGATAAGAGACACTTCTTTTAAAATATTACAGTAACCTTTTCTCACTCTCAGGTAGCTTACGCCCCAAGTGCAAACCTGCCTTGGTTTTTGGGAATTCATTCAACTGATATTGAAGTCAAAAGTCAGCCTACCGATGGAGCTAGCTGTTAACTTTTTGACCACTGGCAGAATCCCAGCTGATGATGGTTATCAAGGGCCTAGACTTTAACAATAATTCCAGGTTTTTGTTGTTCTTTAAAAGCAGGTGGGAGGGATAGCATAGTTTCTCAGCACCTGTATAAGACATAAAGACTGCAGTTAACAGCTGAATTCCTGAGATAAGGTGACAACTTCCACTGTGAGGATAAAGCCCACCTGTTAATATCATTTTCAGGACAGAGCCTGAGGCTAAAGAATGAACTCTTGCAGCCACCAAGAACCACCTTAAATATTACCATCCTCCACCTTTCAAAAAAGACATTCCTCTTGAGCCTTGCCTTCTCCGAAAAAAAAAAACCAAAACAGACAGACATAGATTTATACATACAAATATATGTATGTTCGGTTTATATATGTATAAAACAAAACCAAGACCCTATTAAAGGAAAAACAAAACCCTATTAAAACAAAGCATTACTCCAAATGCACAATTTTCCCCAAGAGAGTAATGAGGCTGAGCTGTTAGTGGCAAATAGCATATCCACCATTTCAGGCTTGTGCTCAGATATTACTATGAAGGAAGTAAAATGAAAAGCCACATCAAGCATCAAGCACCCACCCTCCATGTGCCAGAACCACTGGCAGTGGAGAAGAGGACACCCTCATGAGAATGAAGATGTTGGCACATCTCTGAGCTAGACTTCCAGGCTGCCAGCAGGCTTCGGGTAACAATGCACTGGGGTTACGATTATGAGGTGCTTTAACCCTGTCCCAAACCTGTAGGTTTTTTTGCAGCACCTGGACTGAGGAGGAAGCAAGGGAACCACAAGGTTTTACCCACCAATAGAGTCCACTCATTTCCCTCATCTTCAGAGTACAGGGCAGCTTCTCTCTGTGTCTCTAATCGGGTCCTGTACCTGCTTTTCTCCCAGCGAGAACCTGATTGCTTTGTAAATGTCACATTCACATCCAGCCTTCAAACCCAGCTCTACTTTAAGTCATGCCAACACAACTGTGCTGTACAGGCAACTGCAACGCTGCCCCAGCTCTTGGAGTGTTTTGGCTGCCTGGAGGACAGGGTGGCTTTGTGTGGAGGTAGTGCTAGGTGGCATCTGGGGGACAATGTGCAGGTTTCTATGCAAAAGTTTGCTGGTAGGGCTGTGCATGTTTTTAGGGGACTGTGAAGTGCAGGCTAAGGGGCAGAGCTGGGGTAACCTGTATGGTGCAAATGGATTGGTGCAAAAAAGTTAATTTGGGGCGCAAAGACTCAAGACCTGGCTAGCTGCTTCAGCCGCTTTCCTTCAGCTTGAGTGAGCTGAGGATGGTCAGGCTTAACTGAAGTCTTCTCAAGCACCTCCCCACACCATGGCAAGCCTGACCCACACGCAATTCAGGAGACGGGATGCAGAAAACTCTGGTCTCAATCTATAATGTCTGTTAAGCAGATTGTGAGTTCCCCTCTCTCCAGAGCAGACCAGGATAAAAGTGCCGTGTTGTCCTTCCCTAAATGAATCACAAGGTTTATTTCAATAGAAGGTATCACAAATTATCAAATGAAATTACTAAATTCTTATCCCATTACTTTAATGTAATCAAAGTTCAGAAGGATGCAGGAACTTTTCTTAGCTAAACAAGTAGTAGTGCAACACCCCTGGAACCTTGCTGGGGAAACGAGGCAAAAAACAGCCTATTCAGGACATTGGTGAGTACGTTAATGTACCCCCTTACCTACCACTGTACTGTATATAATAAAGGTTTTATATTCAGAAAGTCTGTCTCCTCTCTTTGCATAACCAGAATAAATCAAATCGGTTAAAAAAAAAAATTGAATTAAACCCAGATTGCATTTAGATAGGAGAAAGGCATGGGCTTGAAAGAGGGAGCAGAGGCACTCAAGTATGGTGGTCTGGTTGGGAGAGCTGGTCCCAATGTGCAGGGGAAGGCAGAGGAAAAGGGGCGCAAGGGCTCTGTCCTGTTTGGGAGAGGTGGCGTGTGCTGTGGGAGACAGTGGAAAGGAGGGCAGAGTGAAAAGGGAATAAAATGGTTGTGTCCTGCTTGGGAGATATTGCCTGGGGTAGGGAAGGAGAGAAGATGCAGAAGGGTTGTGCCCTGTTTGAGAGAGAGAGGGCGTGCAGCTAGGGAGGCAGAAAAGAGCACAACGATTGTTCAGTATGCGGACTTGGGGTGTGAGGAATGCAAATCTATTTCTAGTATAAATTAAAGCTACATCTCGAAGTGCAGGGCCACTCTTCCAACTCATCAGGCTCCACTTACACAGGGTCCTGATCCAGAACTGGGATATCATAGAGGAATAATTGCAAAAACTGCGCTGAAGATTTCCTTCAGGATGTGAAAGGTACCCAGGAATTCACTTAGAGAAAAAGTCATGCCATTAAACTGTTGAATGTGGAAGTTGTTTAAGCAGATGTCTTCCTTTATGCTTATTGTCTAATAAGTGCAAAATCCTGTAACTGAAAAAAAAAAAATCAGAAGTAAACAAAACCCCAATACGCTATTTCTCAAATTCTAAAGCTGAAGGGTTGTGCAAGTGTTTACCTGGTGTCTCTGGGTTTTGAAAGGCGACCTGAATTAGCGTGGCTGGCTGGATGTTGAAATGCCATGAGCTAGCTGGGGCACTGCAGGGTGACAGTTGGGCAGTCTATTGCAAGGATTTGGCGGCTTTGTTACAGGAGAAAATTATACCAGGTATTTATGCAGGCTATGGCTAAGCTGTTTAAAGCAATACACAGATTAATAAATAATTGAAATAGCTTAAAGGAATAAGAGGATAAATTGATTGTAATCAAGTAACAAATGACGCAAAATATGGCAGGATCCCGAAGTCCATTAAGAATAGGTGTGTGACTAAGTGGCATCTTGATCAAATGCAATGCCAGCCTACGGATAGATGTGTTATTTTCACTGAACAGCCTACAGATACTTAAGCAATACTTAAATGTATAATACATCTGCCATTCCTTTCTGTGTCAGACCACCGGAGAGACAAAGGGCAAATACCCAGAGCCTTGCAGGAGGCCATGGAAGACCCAGACGTCATGGAGTCAAATACCAGATTTTAAAGAGTCTTTACCTTGAGACAATATTCCATTTCAGGACATGCTGAATAGCGAGTAATACCAGTGAAACGATCCTCAGACTTGAAATTTCAGCAACAGCTCATGAAGAGTGAGTAAGCAGAGCTGAAATGCCCTATTAATATCATAGCTGACAAAACAACAGTAAAGTCTTTCCCTCTCTGTCATGCATGCTGTAACTAAAACATGAACTGGCCAATGGCACCATTCTTGAAAAAATATTACATTAGTATTTTCCTGGAGGATGCCCACTCATAAAAATGGTATTTCCACTAAGGAGAGGAGAGTTTTGCTGCAGGAGCTGAGAGAATTTTCTACAAAGTATGGAAATTACCTTAATATATTTCACCTATTTTCTTCCTGAAAATAGGAGCTGAGTAACAGTTGTATAAATAAAATCTTACTACAACATAGTTAAAGTACTAATTCATATAAGCATTAAGTTACATGATTCTCCCGCCCCTTTTCTTGGAAAATAGAGAGGGTAAACACATTCTTGCCTCCTCTGGATTAAAAAAGTTGCTGGCAGAAATGAAAAAGCTAAGGAATGAGAGGAGAGATTTTTTTTTTTAACAACACTAAACAAAGCACATAAGCTTTACTGAGAGCTGCTCAAAGATACCAGAAAACCCTATAGTACATACCATTATCACTTTAATCTACCTCTCAAGTAAACTGTCAATCCCACACACTATCCAAACTTTCCATACCATCTGGCAGGAAGTTTACACAGAAGCCAAGAAAATTCCTCTGATTCCAGTCCGGGTGGACCTAACAGCGTGATTTGTGAGGTTGATCTAACTAAGCAATACATTTGGATACTTGTCTCACGCACAGCCAAATTTCTTGGCCCTTGGAGAAGACGTTCAGGTTTTATTGACAGAATGGAGAATGGAAAGCAAAAAGCATGTGTGCAATTACTTATTCAAGCGTGTCCCTGCTCACTGCAGGGGGGTTGGACTAGATGACCTCTAAAGGTCCCTTCCAACCCAAAGCATTCTATGATTATATGAGGAACCTGAACTCTTGTAGACTATATCAGCAAAGAGCAAGAGGCTGAAGTCTGGCCCGGCTGGCAGAGATCCAGCGAGATCTCTTCTACAAGACTTACTTAGATTAGAAGAACAAATAAATTCAGTAGTTTTATTGAAACGAGCTATTGCACTGTATGCATGCTTTGTAATCAAGCAAAAACAATAATCATGTGCTACAATCAAGTAGCTCCATAATATCCTATAGCAACACCTCAGTAACTCTTCTGGATATGATCTGACTTCCAGTCAGGAATATGAGTTACCAGCCACACACAGCTCACTCAGAGAGCTAACTTAGTGCACTGGTGTTGTGGCCTCAGGATTAGTCCTTTGGCTGTTCTGTAGCTGTCAGAGATGTAACAATATGGGCAGGCTTTCAGCTGCAGAAGTGCCAAGCATATACACACTATACAGTAACCCGGCTGTGCAGGGAAAGCCTTTTAAGATGGCTTCATGATACATATCAAATGCATGCTCACTGTAAATTGCACTGCTTCTAATCACAGTTTCCAAATTTCACATATAAATAACTTCTGTGCAATATTAGCAACAACAAAACCTCCTGAGTGAAAGGTATACTGCATAACGCATATAAACTGCGTTCATTCACAACCCTTTATACTGACTGAAGCACTACCTGGTTAAGCAGGAATATAGTAACTCGATAAAATATGTATACAAAAAGTCGGTATTGCTCAAGCCCAAGTATTTCCTTTTTTTCTCTCTAAAAGAAACACAAGAAGGGACAAACTGTTTTGGTCAAACCACGAACCTGCTGGAACCTTCACCTCCTGCCAGAACTGAGCTTCAGGGGAGTTGCTTCTGAGGGTCTGAAATAAATGGTTTGTCACTGTTAGTTTCCAGAAAAGCCCAGGCAAGAAGTGCAGAAACACCAACAAAATGGTTGTTATCACAATATTTCCAGGCCACATTTGAAGCAAGAAAATGGTAACTCTCATTTTAACAGTATTTTTCAAGAATATTACCAGCCAGTTCTGGAAATTCATAATATGCCATAGGTCAGATATGTATTCAAGCTCTGGGTCCTTATTAAATAGTAATGCAATCCAAAGTGTTGGGGAAAATTGGAAACTTAC
>VYZW01019054.1:15718-31363 GCA_013401315.1 Balaeniceps rex | reverse complement strand
ACAAACCCAACAGGTTTTTTTTTTTTTTTTCTGTAGACCAGAGTCTTTTTAATTTGTTAGTACTTTATATTACTCCTATTTATACACATAGCTGAGTAAAAAATTATTCCATTGCTTGCTACTTTTACATAGCTGTGAGGTTTTGGACTCCACACAAAGTAAAAACTGTTACTAAGTTGTATTAGTGGTGTCAGGTCACCTAGAAACATGGTAGTGTTGCAAGATACAGTTAGTGCTGATGATTACATACTAGCTGCTTTCTCATGCCTCCTATTAATGAATTCATGTCCAGTGATAGTGTTAAGCATATGGCTCTCAATGAGAGCTTCAAGTAGAGCTTCTAGCTATGATGAGTCATTAAAATAACAGTAAGTAGGCTGGAAAGCATAATATAAAAGAGCCTGTGAGAAAGGGTCTCAAGAGCCTTGGGCTAAGTCTGTAAGAAAAAAAGCTACAAACACCTCATGCCAAAATCCGATTGGTATGACAGCATTTTGCCATCGTCTCTAGCTCTGGTTCTTAAAAATGTTGTTGCATGCCACTGAAAGCAAAGAGTAGGGGATGTCAGTAGCTGTGTTAAACTGACTCAGGTGTTTTTCCTCACCCACTGAGCCTGATTTACTGCTTTCTCTGTTCCTCCAGCACTGCTGTGCTTTACTATCGGGGACTTAGGAAAACGGTTTTTATTGCTGTTTCTTGGCTTTCTAGAGATACCTCTGTGGATACTGTACCAAGATATTGTGAAAGTTTTGTAAGCTTTGATCCAGACTCGGGAAAAGTTAGTAATCTTTTACCGTATGTTGTCTTTTTGGCGTTCCCTGGTGTACGGAGGGATAGGAGAGCAGAACACTGTTTTCCAGCAGCTGAAACACCATGTGAAACTAAGTTATTAGGAGCAGGCAGGTATCTAACACATCTTGAAAAACATATATACTGATTTATCTTTCTGTTCTTCCCTTGGTACATTAAAAGTATGTCGGGTAAGCACTGTCAGCTTCAGATTGTATTATGCTTTGAAGCATGAACATAAAGTTAATACACAAATTTGGCTTCTGATTTTTCCAATCTAGTTTTACTTTGTGTTAGACGTGGAAATGGCATCATCTATTTATCACACTTATCAGGCTTTGAACTAAATAAAAGCAAAATATATTCCTCAGCAAGATGCCTCCTAAGCCAGAGCCAGCTGCTTGACTCTTGGCATGTCAAAGCAGAGTGCACCCACTCTGCTGCTCAGGGTTTTTTTGCATATTTCATTTCCATGTTTGAGTGACTACCTAACACATCTTGAGTTTAATAAATATGCAAAGAAACTGAAGTGTTTGAAAACTAGCAGTTAGGCTTTTCCCTCACGTTTTCAAGCCCCAATTCAGCTTGATCAACATAGCAATCAGATTATGCCAGATACTTGGTTGGAAATTTGCACTGATTGTTCCAGAGTATATGTTGAATGTTGTGCATAGGGGTATATTAGTGACTATTGTGTACAAGCAGGCAGCTATATGGCTATATATTTGGTGTATTTATTTATATCTGTCCATGGACAAAATAATGNTTTCAGTTACAGTTTTTGTGGCTTTGTATGATCTCTTTTTCACTGGGTTAGTGAGAACTGATAGAATTCTAAATGCTTCTGTATGCTCACACTAGGAGAGGTCAGATAGTAGGCAAAAATTGGAGCTGACTATCGTTTGATTTTACTGGCAGGTGGGGTATTTTAAGCTGAGTTGCAAGGAGTTTATTTTAAATGCAGTAAGGTCATAAAATATAACTAATTACCGCAGCTGTTGCTGTTCTGTCTGCCTGAAGGAGGGGGAGGTATCTTCAGAATTCAATATTTCCAGAAAATGTACATCTTACTGAGATTTTTGGATGGAGTAATTACTAGGAGTAGAAACAACCAGACCTGATAGTGATTTCTGTTTCCCTACTAGAAAGTTCAGAAATCTGATAAAAATTGTGAAAGAAATTAATGAGGTTCCATTAGCTCTACTTGGTAAAACTTTGCCCTATGGCATACATATATAGCTTTACTTTGCTAGTCTTTTATAACCCTTCTGCTCTGTTTTGCTTTCTGACACTTCTTATCTGTAAACATATTTAATTCATAAAGCTTTCAAGAATATTCTTCGGAAAAAATACTGCGAATATTTTTGATGTGGTAAACTTTTGCTGCATTATCAAGAGACTATACTTTTGATGCTTTTGGGTGTAATTATTTTAACATAGTGCATGTTCTGGTTCTTTCTCCTCAGTGTATTTTGGCATGAGATGAAGATGTTGTTGCTACTTAAATGCACAAAGAATTTTTTTTTTTTAACTTGAGTTTCGAAAGTGTACGATAATGGTTTCTCCATGACTTTCTAGTCTTCTATCAACAGATCCTTATTCAGCTGCAGAGTTTTCTTTCAAATCTGTAGAGCCCAATTCCTAACTACACTCCCTCTGCTAAGCTGAGTGCCCTAACATTCCCTGCTCTTTACATGGCAACATTTTCCTCAATGTAATTGCAGCTGCTAATAGATCTGGGGGCTGTTAGCCACAGCCACTCAAAGATCTCAGCCCTGTGTCTGAGGTATATAAGAAAACAAGCCTGTCAGTCCCAGCAAGGTTTGGATAAGCACACTACTGTGCTTAATTGGCTTCCCAGTAATGCATAGACTGGATTCACTCAGCTGTAGATCATGGTGCCGGAGAAGCCATGAGAAGGGATGAAGCTCCCTGGAGCTCAGAAGCACCTCAGTCACGGAGTAAAGTCATAGCTCTGGGGTCCTCTTTACTGACGAAAGTAGCCACTACAGTGACCACACTGCACATTGATGTGGTTCTGTAGCAGTCTGTAGATTAGAGTTGCTAAACGGGGAGCTGGAAAACATAGCAAGGGGAAGGCCTGGTGTGTTTGTGTTGTCAAGGCACTTAGCAACTCTGAAGCAAGCTATTCGCATTTAATTGTTCTCTTCTTTTTATACCAAAGTGTGCCCTTAAAATAGTATCTGCAGATGTATGATAATGCTCCATTGCTGATTCCTTATCTTTCTTTCAATTTTTTTAATTGAAAAGAGGTAATTTGGAAAGTACATACTATAAGAGTAGCAGACTAACGGTCTATTATGTATATGAAAAGCAGCAACAGTACAAAAAAGATAAAGGAAAAAATCTTCAATGGATCCTTATTAGTAGATCAAGAAAAAAACATCAAGTGATAACTCAGTATTGTGGTTTAGCCCCAGTTGGCAACCAAGCCCCACACAGCCACTTGCTCACCCTCCCTGCCCCCCGGTGGGATGGGAGAGAGAATCGGAAGGGCAAGAGTAAGAAAACTCACAGGTTGAGATAAGAACAGTTTAATAATTGAAATAAAATAATAATAATAATAAAAATTGCATTGAAAAGGAGAACAAGAGAGACAAACAAAACCCAGGGAAAAGAAAACAAGTGATGCAACCACTCACCACCTGCTGACTGACGCCCAGCCAGTCCCTGAGCGGCAATCACTGTCCCCTGGCCAACTCCCCCCAGTTTATATACTGAGCATGACGTCATATGGTATGGAATATCGCTTTGGTCAGTTTGGATCAACTATCTTGGCTGTGCACCTGGCAGAGCATGGGAAGCTGAAAAAAAAAAAAGGTCCTTGACTGGTGTAAGCACTACTTAGCAACAACTAAACCATCAGTGTGTTATCAGCATTATTCTCATACTAAATCCAAAACACAGCACTATGCCAGCTACTAGAAAGAAAATTAACTCTATCCCAGCCAAAACCAGGACACTCAGATACACAAACCAACTTCATCTTGTAACAGAAGCTAAGTTAGCTTATTTCAAAAGTATCACATTTGAGGTTGGAAGTCTGGAAGTCTTATTTTTCAGGTAGTTCTGTTATGTGTTCACTGGGATGAAAAAAAATGTATTTTGAATGATTTATGATAAAGTCATAGCAAAGTGACTTGCACAGTTGAGGATCCTGACTTGGAAGAGAGAGAGGAGGGAGAGTAAGGAAGTGCCTGAAAGTGATATGTTGAATTAGCACCCTGTGTAAACTGTATTTTGAAAGGGTGGAGAAGGTGAGGGATATGGAATTCGTGATGAAAGGCTGGAGGAAGAACAGTTGAATTAGCTTAAAAATTTCAAAACCTTGTGCCTGATGATATAAACCAGCCTGTAGGACAGAAGTAAGCATGCACTTTCTGTATGTTGAGGTTACCGGATAATTGCATACTATGGAATTTCTTGAGTTGTCTCTGAAGCATCAGGCACAGAACTAATCCACTAATACAATTCCCCATGACAAGTGCTAAAGCATATATGCATTTAAAAAGTTATGAAAATTGACTGACCATAGTTAATATGATGTGAACATATGTTAGTGTTAAAATGGTCTTACTGAAAAAGCCTGCTCTGTAAATTAGTGATTACATCATTTTTTGATTGACTATAAATAGAACAATAAGTAGTCTTATTAATGAAGCTCCTTGTTGAAGTCACTGAAGTCCAACAACTGCAGAAACTCTTTACATTATGACACAAATCTTGTGTCATCGCTGAGGCTGGAATTTCTTCATGGAAATCACTACAGAAAAGGAGAATCTTTGTGTTTAGGCGGTTTGTTTAACCAAGGGAGATCACACAGCGAATACTTCTATGCTTCCTGACAAGAACTTACGCTAGTGAGTTAATTATTGTGTTATCTTAGACACCTGGCCAGAGAAGTTGGCAGCTCAAAGAATATATCAAAAAATGCAGTACAAAAAGATTGCCTCTGGAAAGCCTCTTTCTTCATTATGAGGGTTGATGGGCTTTGACATCAGAACATCAGTTGTGGAGCATAAAGGTTATAGAGGTGGAAAGACTTGGCTGGTGTCAACAAAGTGTCAGCAGACAAACCCCCGTGAAGCATCACGTCCTGAAAAGCAAGAGCTTGTCTTTGGATGAATCACTGGGGGTGCTCTGGTTCTCCTTTCATACTCACTGATGTAACAAATCTTCTTTGTTCCTTCATTGCTTGTGTGCAGACAGGTTCCAGTGAAATATGAATTAAGCAGAACTTTTGACTAGCAGTAGCATAATTAAGAGTCACAATTAGCAATATTTTGGATAATTAGCTTCTACCATGCTAGAGAATTCTGTGATTGCATTTGGAAGAGTGCTAGCTGGTAGAATCCTTTTAAATCAAACTCTGGGTGCATAAATACTTTGTAGTCCCTTGGGAAATAATCATGAAAGTGTTTTAAAGGAGATTTTATTAACATGCTTCAGTTCAGAAATGTTTCAGAAATTATTCTTCCCTGTCCGGGTGGTACATCCACTTTTTGCCTGTCATCAAATAATTTGGGTTTGATTGCAGAAACACTTGTTGGAGTCGTAATTCAGTCAGTGGACTACTTATGTTCTTAGAGTTACGGCTGTGCATAAATAATTGCAGGATCAGCACCTAGTGTTGTGAATTCTTTAATACAGAACCATATTGTTATTTGTTTGTCTACAGTTTTTCACAGTAAGGTTCTAATCGCTATTTCCTGTGTTTGCACTGGAATGCATATAAGACTCAGAATTCTATCTATTATGCATATTATTATATATAAAAATAATAAAATCATGTCTTCTCCATTTATACATTAACAATGATAGGAATACTTTTCACTCCCTGATATATTTATTCTCTCCCAGCACTGGTGATATAGGAGAATGTTTATATGACAGGCAAGGAGCTGAGGAAATGAGACACTGAAGCTCAGATTCTCATTGTCTTTAAGTATCTATCTTCCATTAATTTCGATTACCTAAATAATTTTATGTATCTGGGTACAGAAAGCCTCTGACTGAAGAGGGAGTTGTATCAAGATCTCCTGAGTCCAAAAGTATTTGCATGGCTATTCCTCCAAATAACTGCAACAATCTTATTTCTGTAACACTTATTTAAAGAGTTCACTTCCTAAATAAAAGAACCTGTTCTGTTGAATGCTATCATTTCCAAACTTGCACATATATGAATGCAGAATTTTAGAAATCTTAAAGGACAACTACTTAATGGTTTTATATATAGCACCTGTTGCTTCTCTTCCTCCCTAAAATGTTTGCTTTATGGCCTTTTTCTATGATACAGTTGCCTGCCTCGTGGATGAAGGGAAGGTGTTGGATGTAGTTTTTCTGGATTTTAGTAAGGCTTTTGATACTGTCCCTCACAGCATCCTTCTGGACAAGTTGTCTGACTGTGGGATGAGTGGGTTTATGGTGTGCTGGGGGAAGAACTGGTTGAAGGGCAGAGCTCAAAGGGTTGTAGTGAATGGGGCTACATCTGGCTGTCAACTGGTCACCGGCAGTGTTCTTCAGGGTTCAGTTCTAGGGCCAGTTCTGTTCAATGTATTTATCAAGGATCTGGATGCAGGAATTGAATGCACCATTAGCAAGTTTGATGATGATACCAAACTGGGAAATGCTTTTGACTCTCTTGGGGGACAAGAGGCCTTGCAGAGTGATCTAGGTAGATTGGAGCATCGGGGTATGATTAATGGTATGAAATTTAACAAGCCCAAATGCTGGATTCTGCACCTAGGACGGAGTAATGTCGGGCATAAGTATAAATTGGGAGAGGAGTGGCTGGAGAGTGGCTCCACAGAAAGGAATCTGGGGGTGCTGGTTGACAGCAGGCTCAACAGGAGTCAGCTGTGTGCCCTGGCAGCCAAGAGGGCAAACCGCATCCCGGGGTGCATCAAACACAGCATAACCAGCCGGTCAAAAGAGGTGATTGTCCCGCTGTATTCAACGTTGGTGCGGCCTCACCTTGAACATTGTGTGCAGTTCTGGGCCCCACAATTTAAGAAGGATGCTGAGGTCCTTGAATGCGTCCAGAGGAGGGCAACAAAGCTGGTGAAAGGGCTGGAAGGCCGTCCTGTGAGGAGCGGCTGAGGACTCTGGGCTTGTCTAGTTTGGAGAAAGGGAGGCTGAGGAGGGACCTCACTGCTCTCTACAGGTTCCTGAGGAGGGGAAGCGGAGAGGGAGGTGCTGAGCTCTTCTCCCTGGTGTCCAGTGATAGAACATGTGGGAATGGTTCAAAGCTGCACCGATGGAGGCTTAGACTGGACATTAGGAAGCATTTCTTTACCAAGAGGGTGGTCAGACACTGGAACAGGCTTCCTAGAGAGGTGATTGATGCCCCAAGCCTGTCAGTGTTTGAGGCATTTGGACGATGCCCTTAACAACATGCTTTAACTTTTGGTCAGTCCTGAATTGGTCAGGCAGTTGGACTAGATGATCATTGTAGGTCCCTTCCAACTGAAATAACCTAGTCTAGTCTATTATTTTCCTCCATATTTCTCTTCACTTCAGGTGGGGCATTTCATGCGAGGAGTGAAGGGGTGAAGTGTACTGATTAGAAGGCCACATCAAGTGCCTTAGCATCTGGAAACAACTTGACAATGTGTTGGGGACGCTGCATGACTGACACAGCCCTTCCTCTTACAAACACCTTCCAGCATAGCCTCTGTCCAAAGTTAGGCAAGCTTCTCTGAGGCAGTTCTGTCTTTGCCGTTGTGTTCTCCAGTTATGATTGAAATGTCAGAAGATATTAAAAATAGTCATCAGAGCTGGGATATTTGATGAAGTGTCTTTGTTTTTTTCTTTTTTCTTTTTTCTTTTTTTTTTGTTTCTTGAAATTATTTCTTTTACAATAATGTACAGGGAATTTAGATATATATTCCCTATGATAATGATGTGTGACGATCTTTCTTAGTACAGTTAGGGAACACAGAATAAGATTCGGAGTCTCTTACTTCTCAGTCATTAATTTCTCATACCTAACGCAAAACTAAGAGTAACAGTGCTCTAAACAGATTGCACCAAGCCATGTAGTACTAGAAAAAGACCTGACATTTGAGTCACACAGTAGGCAAATCCTGTGCTTCTCTATTCACAAATGGTATATACAACATTGTCATTTGGACACTGGCTGAGAAGCATGGTTAGCAAGCATGCTAGCTAGTGAGTCTGGGCAGGTGTTATTTTACAGGTCCAAAAGAGTAATATGTTAAACCCCTTTTAATATTTTTTTAATTATATATTCTCTCCAGTGACAGCCATTTTATTTAGAAGTGAAAGGTAATAGTTTTCTTCCAGTACTGCTTCCTTGCTCTGTCTGACCCTGCCATAACATATTGTATCAACCGTATTAGCCCATGAGTTTTAGCAAACTGAATTCGTTTCCCCATACCATCCTGGTTCTCCAATAAGGGATGGAGAAGACAATAAAAACAATAACTATCTAATGAAATAGTCCGCTAAGGACAAAGAATTGTCTTTTAATCTTCTTTCAGAGTTACCTTCCGCTGGTAATTCTGCACTTTTTCTTTCAACCCAAAACTGAGCCCTGGCTGGAACCATAGACTACAGACCCCACTCCATTGACAGAGCCAGTAATCCACAGAGGAAAACTTTGCAGCCCCAGTTTCCTTTGACAGCACTTTTCCAGCAACCCTCTAAATCTAGCTTTCTCTTTTTCTTTATTTGTAACTCTAACCCTGAGGGGCTGATCAGAAGACCCCAGCCACAGGCTTAGTGTTCCTTACTGGAGCATTCTTCAAGCAGCCCTTACTTGCACTTGGCAGCCCCTTTGCAGTCCTTTTAGAGCACTGCTCCAGTTACGTTGTTGCACTTCCTCTGAACTCTAAACTCTGATCATTTCCCTGAACCTAGCCAGGGACCCTGCTACATCTAGATACTTGGTATTCAAAGAAGAATAGCTTTTGCAGTCCCTAAAAGTTTAATCTTGGTTAAAAACTTTGTAAGAGGTAGAAAGGAGAGATGCTCACAAACATGCACAGCTAATAAGAGGTTTACAAATCCCATGGTTGCCCAAGAGAATTTGATACTGGAATAAGCTGCAAGAGAAGGAGGAATTGCTGTATGATACTGTCTTATTTTTGAGAATGTACATATATGAGGGTAGCTTTTAAATTATTGTGTGCTCTTCATGGATAACTACATTAGCACTAATAAACTATGCCTTGAAGCATGTTTTGAACTAGATTCTGAGGGACAAGAGGGAGAATCTTCCTCTGTTGGATAAGGGTCATTCAGGCATTCAGGACTCTGAGTGTGTGACAAGGCTGAGGGGAAAGAGATGGGATTCTTTAATGTAATTCAGGCTGATCACACAAAGCTGTCTTTTGTTGTAAGCTCTTCTGCTTACCTTGCATGGATCCCTGTGTGCATGGGGTGAATGAATTTCAATGTGACAAAGATCAGGTTCTGTATGGAATGATTTCCACTTGTCTGAGTTTTCTTTAGTCCTCTGAATCATTTAACTTTTATGTTTGAATTTTAGCTTTTAAATATTGCAGTGAATCCTGGGTAAAATCTGAAGTGACTTGCTCAAAGACAGAAAGGAAGTCTGAAGCAGTAGAAATTTAAATCTGAGACTTGACTCCCACCTAGTCAATGGATTCGCTTTTCTTTCTTAAGGTCCTGTTAGCTTCTGGGTACATCGCAGCCTGTCTTGATATAGAGTCCACTAAATTATTGAAAACAGAAGCTGAGTGCTTATCAGATAATGATCAGAATCTTCTAGGGCTTTTAGTTTTTCTTTTGCTTTGGTTGGATCTGGATGAAATAATCTGATTTGTATTCACTTCATATGTCTTTAGTCTCTTTTAACCTTTAGTAGATGCAAGTTCTCCATGAAGAGTGTACAGAAGCTGGCCAGTAGGCTGCAGGAGATTAAGTAAGCACAAGAAGAATTAATCTTTTTTCCCCCACGTCCCTGTCACCCCTTGATTATTTGTTGGGAAGATAAAGGGATAAACTGATTCCCACAAGCCCTGCTTCCTTTGAATGAAACCATTTCTATCCCCTGTCTTTGTGCAGTAGGCTGAGTGTCCCTTTTCAAATTCTGTTGCTAAAGATCATGTGTATCATCTTACAGATAAAGCATGGCGTCTGGCTTTGGGGTGGAAGGCTTGCTGCTTCTTCAGCACTTAGTGTTGTCAGCTCTTTTTATGTGCCTCACAAATTGCTAGGATGAAAACATTCAGTTGAAAACCAGCCATGATATGAAGCAGCAATTGAAGATGAATAGTCAGAGTCCAACTGAAAGTATAGGAGACACTTTTAAATCCAAGTTCAGGTAATTATTTTTTTTCTTCACTGGCCAACACACTGGAAATGATAAACCTGAATTTATACAAAGTGTTGTCAGTTGGTTGCCAGAGTGAAAAAATACCTGACAGTTGATAGCTCCATTGCAGTGGTCTCAGCCTGCATTTCAGGGAATGGATACTTGGTGTTATAGAATCATAGAATGCTTTGGGTTGGAAGGGACCTTTAGAGGTCATCTAGTCCAACCCCCCTGCAGTGAGCAAGGACATCTTCAACTAGATCAGGTAGCTCAGAGCCCCATCCAACCTGACCTTGAATGTTTCTAAGGATGGGGCCTCCACTACCTCTCTGGGCAACCCGTTCCAGTGTTTCACCACCCTCATTGTAAAAAATTTCTTCCTTATATCCAGTCTAAATCTGCCCTCCTTTAGTTTAAAACCATTACTCCTTGTCCTGTCACAACAGGCCTTGCTAAAAAGACTGTCCCCGTCTTTCCTATAGGCCCCCTTTAGGTACTGAAAGGCCACAATAAGGTCTCCCCGCAGCCTTCTCTTCTCCAGGCTGAACAGCCCCAACTCTCTCAGCCTGTCGTCGTAGGAGAGGTGCTCCAGCCCTCGGATCATTTTTGTGGCCCTCTTCTGGACCCACTCCAACAGCTCCATGTCCTTCTTGTGCTGAGGGCCCCAGAGCTGGACGCAGTACTCCAGGTGGGGTCTCACCAGAGCCGAGTAGAGGTGCAGAATCAGCTCCCTCGACCTGCTGGCCACACTTCTTTTGATGCAGCCCAGGATATGGTTGGCCTTGTGGGCTGCAAGTGCACATTGTTGGCTCATGTCCAGCTTTTCATCCATCAGTACCCCCAAGTCCTTCTCTGCAGGGCTGCTCTCAATCCACTCATCCCCCAGCCTGTGTTGATATCGGGAGTTACCCTGACCCAGGTGCAGGACCTTGCACTTGGCCTTAATACATGTAAAGCTGTGTACAGGGAGAAAGCTCAAATGCATCAGTTTCTGGAGTGCCAACATGTTCATGTTCCTGAAAGACTTCCCAAATTGTTATGAGAAATGATTCTGAAGCATGGTGGGCTGCTGCCTTGCACTAACTATATATCAGTGTTGTAAATGCTGACAGGTATGTTGTGTGACTCCATTTGAGTGAAGAAGTTATATTTTTTTCTGTCTATAGTTTATGCTTCATGGACAGGCCAACAGAAAAAGCAGGTAGCAATTTAACCTGATGAACTAGTAATTAAAGCTAAAGAACACTTCTCTTCCACACTGCAGAATAGTATTTTGTGGGAAATATTGCAAAACCATTTACTAACTCCAGTCCCAATCTATGTTAATAAATTTACTTGCTACAAATTTTGTTGATGTAGTGTAAACTAATTTCCCCTGTGGAAATGCAGCAATAAATATTGACTGAATTAAATTATGGGCACAGCGATGTAGTGAAAAGGAACTTTTAGCCAGAAGCTGTGAGGTCTGTGAACTAAACTGATGATTGAAGCAATCATTCTGTCAATGATATGTTCTAGGAGCTTGGCCTATGTTTATTTCCACATGTTGAATATGAGTAAATATCTCAATGGAACTAATGTTCTAATGAAATGCAATGAAGCAACATCTGGTATATTTTGTTATAAACTTTTAGCAGAGACATTGATTGTGTTTGGGCTAATTGCAAGTTACTTAGTGGAGAGGGTATTCTCTCTTGTCTTTTTTTTCCTAACAGAAAAGTCAGAACACAGGTTGTACATATAAAATCAGCATGAACATTACTCTGGAGATGAAAGTGGACACAAGACTCCAGTGCAACTTACATTCTATGTGAACTTTAGTTTGAAGACTCAAACAGCATGATATTGCAATGTTGATCAGGTGCTCAAGGGCTGGAACCCTTCGCTTTTGTGGAATGAGAAGCTACTTGAAAGTAGTAGTGTAACAGGTAGCCTTGAAGCACTAGTGTAATAGGATACCAGTGCCCTTTCAAAAGAAAGAAAGAGCAGAAATTAATTAATACAGGAATCAGTTAATAGTATACAAAAGGAATCTTCACTTAGCTGACTAGAAAAGTCAAAAGCATGATGTATAATGTTAGGTTTCATGGTTTGTGGTGGCAGCTGAGGTTTGCTTTTTTAGCTTTTCCTTCTCTCAAACTCTGCTGGGTGTGTTTCTGTGCATGATGAGCTAATTGTCCATTTCAACTGGTTATACCTGCATACAGTGCAAAATTCAGTTGTGATAAATTTCTAGACAACTCGTTTTTATAGTAAGACCTAATCATGACTGTCATCCCCTAAAGATGTCTTTGAAATACCATATTGGTAATTAACACTGGAAAATAAGCAGCAGTCTCAGTGGGAGACTGAGGAGTAATTTTTATGTCTGCAGTGTTTATAAATGAGAGTAGTACCACCAGTACTGATAATAGGGTGAAAAATTACTGGAATGGGAGGGTAAAGTAAGATAACAGAGGAAATGTCAAAATGGAAATAATAATCCAGATAGAAAAGGTTATCTGAAGATTAATGGAATATAGTGGTGAAAACTGAGCCTGGTTTTGTGGGGTGTCTGGGGATTCAGTAATTCAATTAGCAGTACCACAGTAATTAAAACTTTGGGCAAACTATAAAGTTCTACCATCCAAAAGGTCCAGCTGGGTAATGAGGCAACTAAAATCCTTGCAAACACTGGGACGTTTGCTGTCATATGCAAAGTTGGCAAAGTAATGATTTTCACAAGTGAAGCCCTGCAGCCCTTTATGACCATGAGTGCGAGAGGAATTTCTTTGAGCTATGTAATGAACATTTGGAAAATTTATCAGATGAATGCATGTATGAAAACTGAAACAAAAAAAATATTGTTTTAGTCTATACCTGTTCCTACTAGAACTTCAGGTTTTTAAACCATGTGAACCTGTGTGACCTAACTTATTCTCAAATGCACTATATGTAACCTATAAAAAATTACATGTCCAAAAGACAGACAAACTGTAACTAGCCACCTAGCAAAACACTTGCAAACTGAAGTTTTGTGATGTTTCATTACATTGCAGTGTAGAGAGAACTGCTCAATCTTAACAGCAACAGGTATGGTTGGAGTTACGTTGTATTAAGCTGCCATTGAAATACCTAAGATTCAGTAGTCAAAGTTTATATCAACACAGAGATAACACAGATTTGTCATTTTGATTTGGGGTTGAAATCTGAGTTTTTTTGTCTTTTGCATATATAGATTAATTCCTGTTTTTTTATTCTTTCCCAGCTTCTGCTTATCTTGTTCAGGTAAACAGTTTTGTGCCATGTGTGATACACATTTTAAATAATTTTGCTTATCATCTTTTATAGACTCTTTCCTCATATATGCATAGTAATGTGAAACAGTCATGAACTGATTTATGAACAGATAGTTTAGGTGATGACTGGTTTGCTGCAAAAAAAATGATAATTCATAGAAGTCTGAACTCTTCTGACAGAAGAGGGCTGACTCTAGTAACATACATTTTTCAGCCCTTCTGTGTCATTCTGGAACTTCAAAGATAACAGGTCAACAATAAGCCACTTTTTTATTGCTGTAATGTAATGCTGACATTTATAAAAGAAAGGTGATTTTAGAGGAATATAAAATTAAAATGAGAGTAATGCTAAAATTTCTCACACCTGAGCATTCTGTGGTAGGAATTTTGCCCAAATTCTGAATGAAGTCAGTCTTGATCTAGTTGCAAACTACTATTAGTGTTTCCTTTAAAGCAGAAACAACCCAAATCCTTAAATAAATGCATCAGCATGACACCAAGTACAAGCACATTGATTCCAACAAGCTATTTCTCTCTTCTGGTTTGTCTTTCTGTATCTATTTGTCCATTCTTCCTTCTTTATTCGTGAAGAAAAAGCTTTAGCACATATATTGTCCCAGCATTAAAACTTGAAAGAATGCACTTCTGATTATTACTCTTGAACTATTTTGAAGAAAGCAAGGAAATGTGCATGTTTTTACCTAACTTTAATTTTTTGTTGTTGGGGTTATAAGACCCTGAACTGTGATCCACTTTTTTTTTCCCCCTAAGATTTTTGGGAATGCTTAAATAACTTTTTTCCCTTTGTTTCTGCTGTCTCAAGAAAGGTTAGATTTCCTTTCCTTCTCATGGTTGTTGACACTGGGCATAAATTATTTCCTTTGAGGCAGCTTGAATGACATTGTGTCTAGGAAAAATTTCACGCGTGTCTATCAAGGTGCTTTTCTTTTTCGAAGGCTGAAGGAAGGCTGAAAGCTTGGCCATATGTTTAAAATAGCATAGTTCTATTGTGCATTAAGAGCAACTGTCTATTCCAACTCAAGATGTAACAGAGTGCTTGAATACCAATTTTTCTGGGGAGAGGGGAAAAAAGACAAAATGATTATGGCTAAATGAAGTATTAAATCTTATGGCATGTAAGTGGATATTTTGTGATGAGTACAGTCTTTATTTAAACAACTGTATGATCCTGTGATCATGCATAAATCTTCAAAATGTGAGTCACTGATGTAACATGCTCTTTCTGAATCTGTAAACTATTGAATAATAGCTCCATGATAGCAGATGCTGACTTAGGCCTCAATGACGTGTCAGACTTTAGTATCAGTGTGACTGTTTAATTGCTGCTAACTTATAGGAAAGTAGAGGATTGATCATATTGCAGATTTACAAAATACCTAAGGAGTGTTTTCTTGCAGTGCTCCAGATGAAGCCAAGGGGAATACTGCTTCTTATTTCCACCTTTCATGATGAAGAAAGAGCTCAAGCTAAAGTGTTTAAGTGAGAGAGACTTATGAATACTCCACTATTCTAGAGAGCTCAGAACAGATGCACAATTGTAAATAATTCTTAGTTTGTCAGCTCAGGTGATGAGATCTGGGGTCATCTTTTTATTGACCCTTGTCTGAAATACTTGTGAAGGGATAGGCCTTTTGTTTGTTACCTGGTCTACAAAGAGCAGGTGCTGGAACACAAAAGCTGATGATGGTTTCATTGCTTGCAGCCCTGTTAGTCAAATCCTTAGAAGCCAAGAGGCATGTGATTAGTACAGAAATTTGAATGCCTGTGTAAAACAAAGCTTTGTGTCTTAAGGACTACTTATTGGTATATGTCAAATCCCACTCCCCAAAATTCGACTATGAGCTATTGTTTATTCTTCTAACATTTTCATCAGGTAAGGACAGATCTTAGGCTAATGGAAACTACAGTGCCTTAGCTGAAGTCCACAGCAGCACCAACTTTTACCTTGCATATCAGCTTTACCTACAAAGCTTAATAATTATGAATAGGGTGATTTATTGTTGCTGCCTAACTGGGCAACAGGAGTGTTCTTAGTAGTATAGGCAGGAATGCTTCCTGCTGACAGTAAATGTAATCCGTGAAAAAAATTCATCTAACTGCCTCTGTAAATACAAGGAAAGGTTAATAGATAAACTGTCTTTATAACTAAAGGTTTGAATTAGTGCCTGTATGTGGATATGAACAGAAGGCATGTGGCCTACACATTTAAATTAATACAGAGCCTGCCCACATCTC
>VYZW01019054.1:1836-12189 GCA_013401315.1 Balaeniceps rex | reverse complement strand
TCCTTTTTTTTTTTTTTTTTTTTTTTTTTCCTACAGTAGTATGTATGTCGTACTGGCTTTAGTCCCTACATCTCCTTTTAATTTTTGTTTTCAGGTTACTTCACCAGCATAGAAGAAAATGTGGTTTACCCATTGAAATCTACACTGGTAACACAATAACTTCTCAGCAGACTCTTCTCATGAAAGTCAGCAAGGAGTTCTGCATAAGAAATTGTGAGTTCACTTTTTATTTTCAGCCTTTTTCCTATTAGCTTTGCATCTGTAAATAGCAATTTATCAAGGGTCAGAACCTGTCTTGCCTATATCTTGACAAGTTCTGTTAAAAAATGCAAATTAAAAATTCAAACCAAATATAGTAACTGACCTTATGAAATGAGTTACAAATGTTTTCTGCTTTTTTCCATTTGGATCTGAAAGCAGAACTCAGTTCTAGTTCATATCAATTTGGGAGATCTAGAAGCTTATTCTGTCTTTTAGGATGCAAAATCAATCTGGGAATGAAAGAGGATTTATATTTTTCAAATATGTAGTATTTTCTGTCCACTCAAGCCTAAAACATGGGTAAAATAACTTTAGCCAGCCAATCTGGCTACTCCAGAAGCAAACGGGCATGCATACAAAATCATCCACAAGGTTCAAGCCTTAAAATTAATATGGATAATGTATTGACTTATTAGTGTAAGCTCCCTCCCCCGAACACCACCACCACTAACACTCCCCACCACCCCAAACAAAAAAAAGATCCCCAAACTAATAAAGTATTGTTGACTTGAAAACTTTAATTTGATTTGCTATCCTCTATAAACTAATATTTAGGTAATTGCTAGCACTCATGTCAGGTTTTTGTGAATCTGTCATGAAAAAATGAGTCAACATAGAACATAATTTTCTATTCATCACTAGATATTGATGACATGCCAGTCATGCAACAGAAAAAATTCTGAGAATTGCTATTTAAAACCTTTATTGCCAGAGTGAACAAAAAGCATCTTTAGTAGGTGGAATGAGCTAATTTAATTTGGAGATGGCTCAGGGCATAACACAAAGGCTACCTCTACAAGAACTTGTCACCTTTTATATCTGTATACTGTATAAACCTTAAGGATGGCCATACAGGATAACGATCATATCAGAAATATGTGTGGTCACATAAACTGAGGCCCCAGGCCTCCTCCTTCAGGTGAGTTCCACAGATTTTTGCGTATGAGGGTGCTGAATGGTAAGAAGAGAGAGAATTTGTTTTGTTAACTGAATAAATTCCTTACCTATAGCCTGACTTTCAATATGCATAGTTTTTTTAAGACTAAAACACCATTCCTCAAAATACCATAAAGTATAAATTTAAGATACCTTACATTGTTGGGAAGGATACTTCACGTGGCGTTTCCTGTGGTGAATGAAATTCCATGGGGTTTGCTATTCAATAAACAGGTTTAGAAATCCATGGGAATGCTCTCTCCAAAGAAGTTCTAGAAACTGGCACTGAGGACAGTGGAGTAAACAAGTAACAAACATTCCCAGAATCTTGCAAATAGGTTAAAACCCATGGAAGCTCTCCCAATAGAGTCCACCTCAATACTTTTTCACCCTGCAGCCAGGAACAGCTCTGCAGAAGTTGCATTAAAATGGTGTAACAGGTGAGAGGGAACTGCTTTCCTTAGAGTTTCTTCAGGGAGCAAGAGCTGGAATATCAGGTTGAATTTCCATATTGTTTTAACCTCTTTTCTGGATATGATTTTCTTATACAGCAAATTTTACTTCTTAAATTAAAGCAGCAACAAAATAACATGTCTGCTGCAGATAGAAATATCACATAAAAAGGAATCTGTTGATGTAAAAATGCAGTAGAAATATTCTATATTCTTACTCTGAGTGTGGCTCCCATGGCTCTACTCTGTTAGCATTTTTAGAATGACATTGAAAATCAAACGTTATTTGAAAAGTGCTTTGCTTACCGGGTATATGTAGAGATTTTTCTTCAGAAAAGTCAGTTAATCTGTATTTGAATCTCTGCAGAAAGAAGGGTGGAGGCCTTTGAAAATATGAGCAAAATAAGTGTCCAACTCATACCTGGTCCTTACATTCACATAGTTTGTTCTCAGAATACTTTGGAAACTCTTGGACTTCTGGTATTTTTCTTCAGGAGGGAAGTAGAAATGAGACCATCTTCCATAACAGTGGAGGATGAAATGTGCTAGGTCTTCTGATAGCTATGAAACTTGTAGAGTAGCTTAGGAAGAGGGAGCAATGATTTTAGTGCATAACAGTATGGTGCATTCTCTCCAGGATCCCTCCTGAGTTATTGATTTGCTTGCATCCACCTTCTTTCCCTCTTGCCAAGGTGGTTTTATTTTGCAGAGTTGAATTCAATGTGAATAAAAGAACTCCCAGTCTGGGAATTTAACAGGTGTGACTTTTCAAATATGGTGTTTATGAAAAAGATTGAGCAAGTAAGAAAGTGGGAATATAGAAGAACTTCATAAAGCTAACAGGCAGGCTACAGATTTTGGATAGCGTAATAGCAACATTTTTATAGTTGTTCAATAAGGATTTTTTTCTGAACAGCCTTTGAACACAGATGTATCAATTTAGCTTTTAGACACTAATTCATCAAAGCTAGAAATTATATTTTTGAATAATAAAACTCAACTTGACAATAGATGAATCATAAGGATTAAAGCTAAGATTTTTAAATGATAAAATTTAAAATGATAGACTGGAGGTTACAACTAAATTGTTCATAGACAACTGTGCTGAATGTTTTTCAAAGGCAATTTATGCAGGAAAAATTAGGGATGTTCAAACAAAGTAATTAAAATCTTATCAGAATTAATCAGAAAGAATACAGAATGATAGTATCTGAATTAAAGTAACTCAGTTACCAACTGATCTAATTTAATGTGAATCTAAAAAACTCCCCTGAGAAGGACAGGAGCTCATATTCCAGAAGACAGAGTAGTTTTCTATCTTTATTTAGCAATGACATGTTTAAGTCAAGTTTTCCTTGCCCTTTTTCATGCTAACATAAAACTGTATCTACACAGAACTGGCTTCCAGGGAGAAGAGAGTGAGGTGATAGAGTCTCTTTTGAAAGCATCTGTTGATTGTAGACTATTCCCCACAAAATTATATAATATAGTAAAATAAAATTATTTTTACCTCTTTACTTAGAATCAAGGGAATAGAAATAACAATAGTCTGATTTCACTTTAATCTCTTCATGGTCCAAACGATGACTGGTGCAAGGACAAGTCTTGTACAATCAAATTGGGATACACCAGAAAACAAAAGGAGTTAGTCCTTGCACCTTGAGTGTAAGATAATGTTAAGACAAGACAGAATTCCCACAGGAGTTCACTGAGTAGATACTGACCAGCAAAAGGTAGTGTGTCACTGTAGAACCAGTGTCATTTAATGGCTTCCTCAAGCTTTTAATGGTTAAAAAAAGGAAAACAGCTTTAGCTTTGAAACCCAAAACTTTTTAGTTCTCTGCCAGTTAGAGACTGGCACTCTGTGCTGGTTTTGGCTGGGGTAATTTTCTTCATAGTAGCTTGTATGGTGCTATGTTTTAGATCTGTGCTGAAGGCAATGTTGATAACACAGGGATGTTTTAGTTGTTGCTGAGCAGTGCTTACACAGAGTCAAGGCTTTTTCTGCTTCTCACCCCACCCCACCAGCAAGTAGGCTGGGGGTGCACAAGAAGCTGGGAGGGGACACAGCCAGGACGGCTGACCCCAGCTGACCNATGCTAACATAAAACTGTATCTACACAGAACTGGCTTCCAGGGAGAAGAGAGTGAGGTGATAGAGTCTCTTTTGAAAGCATCTGTTGATTGTAGACTATTCCCCACAAAATTATATAATATAGTAAAATAAAATTATTTTTACCTCTTTACTTAGAATCAAGGGAATAGAAATAACAATAGTCTGATTTCACTTTAATCTCTTCATGGTCCAAACGATGACTGGTGCAAGGACAAGTCTTGTACAATCAAATTGGGATACACCAGAAAACAAAAGGAGTTAGTCCTTGCACCTTGAGTGTAAGATAATGTTAAGACAAGACAGAATTCCCACAGGAGTTCACTGAGTAGATACTGACCAGCAAAAGGTAGTGTGTCACTGTAGAACCAGTGTCATTTAATGGCTTCCTCAAGCTTTTAATGGTTAAAAAAAGGAAAACAGCTTTAGCTTTGAAACCCAAAACTTTTTAGTTCTCTGCCAGTTAGAGACTGGCACTCTGTGCTGGTTTTGGCTGGGGTAATTTTCTTCATAGTAGCTTGTATGGTGCTATGTTTTAGATCTGTGCTGAAGGCAATGTTGATAACACAGGGATGTTTTAGTTGTTGCTGAGCAGTGCTTACACAGAGTCAAGGCTTTTTCTGCTTCTCACCCCACCCCACCAGCAAGTAGGCTGGGGGTGCACAAGAAGCTGGGAGGGGACACAGCCAGGACGGCTGACCCCAGCTGACCAAAGGGATATCCCATACCATATGACATTGTGCTCAGCAAGAAATGCTGGCAGAAGAAGGAAGGGGGCAGACATTTGGAGTGATGGTGTTTGTCTTCCCAAGTAAATGTTACGCCCGATGGAGCCCTGCTTTCCTGGAAACGGCTAAACACCCACCTGCGGGTGGGAAGTAGTGAGTGAATTCCTTTTTGCTTTGCTTCCATGCACAGTTTTTTCTTTACCTGTTAAACTGTCTTTATCTCAACCCACGATCTTTCACACTTTTACCCTTCCGATTTTCTCCCCCATCCCACTGAGGGGGAGTGAGCAAGTGGCTGTGTGGTGCTTAGCTGCCTACCAGGGTTAAACCACAAGACACTCCCAGCATCAAACTTCATTCTTGAGGGAAATTTATTTAATTTGAAACAGGTACTGCATTTTCAGTGACAAGTTGTAACATCCTGCATAATCTAGTAATACGAATGGATGTAAATTGGATGTAAATTATGGGAATAATGTAGTGTGATGTACTAATACAAACAAAACCACAAACTCATGTTGTTAGAGAGTCTAACTGACTGGAGAGAGTAGCTTGTTTGGGGCTTTTCCAAGTTCTCTGTTTCATTAACTCAAACATGGTGTGTACTAAGATATCAGTAGATTAGATGAGTTTACATTCTTCCAGGATTAAATGTTTGGTTAATTAATCAAATTGCAACTATTTGAAGAATTTTCTTTCTGAACCCAGTATCACCATTAAGATGACTCTTTATCTCTTACATCTGCAAGTACAATTAAATATTTGAAGCTATCTGATAATCTTTTATTCTTAATGACAGCCCTTGTCACTTTTTACTCCGCTTTTGTACATGTGGATTCAGTCTTCTGTTACCTTGAGATGCACAAAACTAAAAGTCACTGAGAGAATTTGTGTAAAGATGCTGATGAGANTCCCTCCTGAGTTATTGATTTGCTTGCATCCACCTTCTTTCCCTCTTGCCAAGGTGGTTTTATTTTGCAGAGTTGAATTCAATGTGAATAAAAGAACTCCCAGTCTGGGAATTTAACAGGTGTGACTTTTCAAATATGGTGTTTATGAAAAAGATTGAGCAAGTAAGAAAGTGGGAATATAGAAGAACTTCATAAAGCTAACAGGCAGGCTACAGATTTTGGATAGCGTAATAGCAACATTTTTATAGTTGTTCAATAAGGATTTTTTTCTGAACAGCCTTTGAACACAGATGTATCAATTTAGCTTTTAGACACTAATTCATCAAAGCTAGAAATTATATTTTTGAATAATAAAACTCAACTTGACAATAGATGAATCATAAGGATTAAAGCTAAGATTTTTAAATGATAAAATTTAAAATGATAGACTGGAGGTTACAACTAAATTGTTCATAGACAACTGTGCTGAATGTTTTTCAAAGGCAATTTATGCAGGAAAAATTAGGGATGTTCAAACAAAGTAATTAAAATCTTATCAGAATTAATCAGAAAGAATACAGAATGATAGTATCTGAATTAAAGTAACTCAGTTACCAACTGATCTAATTTAATGTGAATCTAAAAAACTCCCCTGAGAAGGACAGGAGCTCATATTCCAGAAGACAGAGTAGTTTTCTATCTTTATTTAGCAATGACATGTTTAAGTCAAGTTTTCCTTGCCCTTTTTCATGCTAACATAAAACTGTATCTACACAGAACTGGCTTCCAGGGAGAAGAGAGTGAGGTGATAGAGTCTCTTTTGAAAGCATCTGTTGATTGTAGACTATTCCCCACAAAATTATATAATATAGTAAAATAAAATTATTTTTACCTCTTTACTTAGAATCAAGGGAATAGAAATAACAATAGTCTGATTTCACTTTAATCTCTTCATGGTCCAAACGATGACTGGTGCAAGGACAAGTCTTGTACAATCAAATTGGGATACACCAGAAAACAAAAGGAGTTAGTCCTTGCACCTTGAGTGTAAGATAATGTTAAGACAAGACAGAATTCCCACAGGAGTTCACTGAGTAGATACTGACCAGCAAAAGGTAGTGTGTCACTGTAGAACCAGTGTCATTTAATGGCTTCCTCAAGCTTTTAATGGTTAAAAAAAGGAAAACAGCTTTAGCTTTGAAACCCAAAACTTTTTAGTTCTCTGCCAGTTAGAGACTGGCACTCTGTGCTGGTTTTGGCTGGGGTAATTTTCTTCATAGTAGCTTGTATGGTGCTATGTTTTAGATCTGTGCTGAAGGCAATGTTGATAACACAGGGATGTTTTAGTTGTTGCTGAGCAGTGCTTACACAGAGTCAAGGCTTTTTCTGCTTCTCACCCCACCCCACCAGCAAGTAGGCTGGGGGTGCACAAGAAGCTGGGAGGGGACACAGCCAGGACGGCTGACCCCAGCTGACCAAAGGGATATCCCATACCATATGACATTGTGCTCAGCAAGAAATGCTGGCAGAAGAAGGAAGGGGGCAGACATTTGGAGTGATGGTGTTTGTCTTCCCAAGTAAATGTTACGCCCGATGGAGCCCTGCTTTCCTGGAAACGGCTAAACACCCACCTGCGGGTGGGAAGTAGTGAGTGAATTCCTTTTTGCTTTGCTTCCATGCACAGTTTTTTCTTTACCTGTTAAACTGTCTTTATCTCAACCCACGATCTTTCACACTTTTACCCTTCCGATTTTCTCCCCCATCCCACTGAGGGGGAGTGAGCAAGTGGCTGTGTGGTGCTTAGCTGCCTACCAGGGTTAAACCACAAGACACTCCCAGCATCAAACTTCATTCTTGAGGGAAATTTATTTAATTTGAAACAGGTACTGCATTTTCAGTGACAAGTTGTAACATCCTGCATAATCTAGTAATACGAATGGATGTAAATTGGATGTAAATTATGGGAATAATGTAGTGTGATGTACTAATACAAACAAAACCACAAACTCATGTTGTTAGAGAGTCTAACTGACTGGAGAGAGTAGCTTGTTTGGGGCTTTTCCAAGTTCTCTGTTTCATTAACTCAAACATGGTGTGTACTAAGATATCAGTAGATTAGATGAGTTTACATTCTTCCAGGATTAAATGTTTGGTTAATTAATCAAATTGCAACTATTTGAAGAATTTTCTTTCTGAACCCAGTATCACCATTAAGATGACTCTTTATCTCTTACATCTGCAAGTACAATTAAATATTTGAAGCTATCTGATAATCTTTTATTCTTAATGACAGCCCTTGTCACTTTTTACTCCGCTTTTGTACATGTGGATTCAGTCTTCTGTTACCTTGAGATGCACAAAACTAAAAGTCACTGAGAGAATTTGTGTAAAGATGCTGATGAGAAAGGCTAGGATAACTCTTGCATCATGTGCTCCATGAAATCTCAAAACTGAGTACTCAAAGAATATACAGTCTTAGTGAGATATTTAAAGTATAAGCATAATTACTGAGATTATCACATATAAGAGAAAATGCTAGATGTAATCTTCAGAAAATATTATGCTAATCTAAAGGTTGCCTTGTTATGAAACTGTCTTTCCGTGTTTCCAAAAGGCTAAGTTGCATGAAGAGAAAAGAATTTAAAGCAGTTATTTCCTGGAAGTTAACTACCATATGGTTGGTTGTCAATAGCAATGGTTTACTGCTGATAGATAGGCTGATAGTGATGTTCTCACAAATATTTGTGAGATGGATGTTGCTAAGCATAGCCATAATGTTTGGGAATGTGGGGGAAGCTGTTGGAGAGAAGCAGTCTTAATGTGGACGGAGGCACTTAATAGGACATATAAGTACTCCTACTTTGTGGCCATAAGATAGCTACTGATAATGCAGTGTAACAACAGGTTTTTTTGATTAAAATTGATATTGTATGTGGAAGAGGATAATCATATTGGTTTGGTTATATGTAAATGGAAATTTGCTGGAGATTTAGTGCACTACAAATAAGAGGTTGCACTATGCTTATGTTGTTGTACCAAACATCTTGCAAACTTTAAACAGACACATTTGCTTTGTGGCCAGATTGCGCACTTGCAGAATCCTACAAAAGGTGTGTCTACAGAGCTACTTTCTTATTTCTGCGGGTGATGCAACAATGTTTTTATAGTAACAAGATGTGATTGTGTTAATTGAAGATGGTCTCTAATGAGGTTGAAATACAGTTTTGTAACAACGAGCACTTAGTTTGAAGGTTTTGGAGATCACCTGGCTGTGGAGGTGGATGTATTTCCAACTGAACAGAGACAAAGATGAACCTCCCACCAGGGGATTGCTTTTGAGGGAACCAAGTAGTTCTTGCAACAGAGTATTTTTAGACAGTATGCTGCTTTTCAGGCATTATACACTGATGAATAGGAGTGACATCTCAAATATTTTCACAGTTTAGAAGTGTAAATCGAGTGAGGACGTAACGGAGATCAGATGCTCACCTTGGCAACTCTGTTTTACCACATAGGTATTAAAAAGTTTTAAGGACACAAGAGCAGAAGCTGCATCCCAATCTTAATTTCCTGTGATTTGTTAATACTTGTGTAAGGATAGCACTATGATGGTACACATTTCCCAGATGTAGGATATGCCTATCCTAAACCTGCCTTATTTACTTTATGTTCAGCTTGTGGTTCTCTTGACCTTAAGTATCCTGTAAGTGCTATGGTGAGTCTGAGATTTGTCTGTCGCCAGTTCAGTCTTCCACTGTAGACGAATGAACACTGAGGCAGTTTCAAAGCTCATACAAGTCTGTAGCTGTGACAGCTATGAAATTCCAAATAAACACTTTTTAAAATACTTCTGTTCCATCTTCAGTTTCCACTAAAATCAATCAGTGTTGAGAGTGCTCTGCTGCTTATGGAGATACTGTGAGAGCAGCAAGCACATTATCAGGAAAGTTCCTGCATGGATTGCATGCATGACTGGTTTAGTATCTGCAATTTTCAGATAGGCAGGAATGAATTTTGTGAAATCCCAAAAGCTAGAATGAAGACCTGAGGTATTGGTTAATGAAAAATAATAATAATGTTGCCCTTATGGTTCTATTTTGCATTTTGTTCTAATAAATGCTTCCTCGGAGCAAGGGAAACAGAGGAGCTTGTAAGGGAGAAGGTAGGGGGTACCATGCTTCTTCCAGGTTGTTGTGGTTTAACCCAGCAGGCAGCTAAACACCCCACAGCCGTTCCCTTCCTCCCCCCCCCCCTCCCCAGTGGGAGGGGGGAGAGAATTTGGAAAAAAAAGGGGGAAGAAAAAAAAAAAAAAAAGTAAAATTCATGGGTTGAGATAAAGACAGTTTAATAGGACAGAAAAAAGAAGGGAAAATAATAATGATAAAAGAATATACAAAACAAGTGATGCACAATGGAATTGCTCACCACCCACTGACCGATGCCCAGCCAGTTCCCGAGCAGCGGTTCTTCTTGCTGGCAGGGCATGAGAAGCTGAAAAGTCCTTGACTAGTGTAAGCGCTACTAAGCAGCAACTAAAACATCAGTGTGTTATCAGCATTATTCTCATACTAAATCCAAACCCCAGCACTATAGCAGCCACTAGAAGGAAAAAACTCTATCCCAGCTGATCTATTTTGCTCTGCAAGGTGATATCTCTGGAAGAAGAGAAGTGCCAGCAGAAGGTATTTAATGACAGATTCAAACTTTAGACCTGAACATCACCTGCTGTTTAACAGTAGGATAAATATATTTATAATTGTGCAGATTTGAAGAGAGTGACTTTAGTAATAGTTGTTTGTCCCAGTAGAATAGTTTCAGGTGGGGGAATAACTATTTAGAACCATGTGGGCTTGTCGTTTTCTGGCTCACAGAAATAAATCAAACTTTACGCAAAATTTTGGATGCATTAGTACATTTGATCTCTTCCAGTTAGAGGAAGATTTCTTCTGCAAGGTTTCAAAGGGAAGCTAAAC
>VYZW01019053.1:238866-287285 GCA_013401315.1 Balaeniceps rex | reverse complement strand
AGTTCTGCCTTCGTGTAAATTTTTTTTTTTTTTTGCTTTGTGGATTAGGTGGAGGATATGGCTAGATCTCTTCTACTAAATGAACAAAGCTCTGGTTTGCTGTTAGTCTTAATCCCTTTGCAACCTTTTTTTTTTCCCTGTAATATGTGTAAACCATATTAAGGAATCTACGTGGATTAATACGTGTGCATTAGTATCTGCGCACTTTGTAGGTTTGGATTGTGATTCAGGGGTGAGGCACAGCACACATAGTTTGACCTATTTTTTTTTTTTAATGTTAGCATTTTGAATGGCTTCTATATCTATATGGTATTTATACAGTTAAACTCTTTCTTCTGGTGAGACAGCAAGAGGAATAGAATAGTTTACATTGATCTCAGTGCTTTAAGATTTAATAAAAAAGAATGACTTGCAGTTTGAGTACATGAAATCTGACTCATAATGTGGGATTATGCCTGTGTTGAATCAAATCCCCAAACAGGAATCCATCCCTTTTTGTTCGACTTTAAACTGTTTAACGTAGTTTGAATTGCATCTCCTTAATTCTGTCAGTTTTCGAGATGAATCTTTTGGAAACTCTTTTACTCACCCAGCAGCTCAGCACAAGAAAATTGGCAAAAATTAAACTTCATTGATTTAAAGATTCGCAGTGCTTAGTCACTTTATGAAACTGATCATTTTCTGTGGGCTTTTGTTGTTTTTTTTTAATTCCTCCCAAAGACCTGTTAGGTTTGTAGAAGGTGGGCTGGTACCTTTTTAGACATTTTTGCACTGTATTAATAATTGAACCTGTGTAAATGTGTATAAAATCATTTTGCATGTATATGTATATATGTACATATATCTAATAAATGGCTTTTTTGTAATGGTTGTCTTCATTTCTAGCGTTGAAATAGCTGAGTATATTAGAAACAAGGTAGATTATCCATTTCATTTTCGTACGCATTTTTAGTATTTCATGTGGCAGTGTCCAAAATATTTAAAAAATAAGCTCAATTCTTCTCTTTTAACAAATAGCTTCAAAATCAGAGTGATTTCGAATGCTGTCATAGTGCATGCTGGATTGTATGTGGTCTCTTACAGAAAGAAATATCTGTATGAACTCAGGGTGGCTTTCTCTGAGACAGTGTTCTCTCTGACACCTAATCTACCTGGGTGCACACCGGCTCTTTTTGTTCAGGGGGATTTAGGTAGGATTTTTATTCAGTTGTCTACACAGTGAAGAGTGACTGATTCATCAGTTGAACTATATAAATATATTTATAAATATGCATATAGAAACTTGCTTATCCAAGCAACAGATTGCAGTAGGCTGTGGTATAGTCTTTGTAGCTTTAACAGTCTTGCTCTTTACTTTCAGAGACCTTGTTATATGGCTTTTCCTGCAAAACTTGCGTTTTGGAGTGTTGAAGTATGTGGAGTAAGATGTAACACAGTCCTGTAGGTCCTTTTCCAGCTGCCTGGCAGTGAGTAATGGAGATTTTGCAGATTGCTGTTAGATATTCAGCCTAGTCTCTTAATGGAACCAGGCCTATTAGTTAGTCCTACCAGTCAGTCCCTGCTAAGAGCTTGTGGACTTTTTTTGGCCAATTTCAGCCACCTTTCATAAAGGCTCTGAAAACACTGCTTCATCAGGCTTTGTAGAAATGCATGACTTCATGCGGCAGAAAATTCAGCATTCCCCCCGTCTGAATGTGTCAAGTTCAGGTATCGACGAAAGTGCTTTGGGAGAGCAATGCTTTGAATGGCAGGACTCACAGAGGACCCTGCCTAATTGGGAACCAAAGAATCGGGTAAAAAGCAAAAAGCTGTAAGAAATCAAGCTTGTGGAACTACTGGTTTCTTCCCATCTTTCTGCTCCCTGGTCCTCCACAGGAACGATACCTAGATATCTGTAGCAAAAGCAGAACATGATGGGTAAAGGGCTGGGTTCTTCCACTGGTTTCCAGTGTGCAAAAAGTGAAATCTTTTCTAATCTCTGAGGCTTCTTCTTTATCAAGAAGGCAGTTGTGGGTAAAGTGGATCTGGGAGAACTGCAAATTCTTTAATGTTATTCTGCTTTAAAGTTATATCCCAGTCTTTGCCTTGACTTGGCCTTTCTGCCCTAGAGCTTGCTGGGATGCTGGCTTGCGGCACGGTAAATGTCAGCGGTAGGTTTGAGATAGTTGCAGTGCTGCAGCACTCATTGCCGTGCTCAGAAGGGAGAGGGGGAAGCCTGCGTGTGCCCCTGTAATGAGGAAAGAGGCAGAACAGGAGGGTGTGCAGACAGGAGGTGGTAATAAGCAAAAGCTGATGGCGGGGGAGGGAGGAGAGAGCCTTATTCTTCTGAACTGCTGTGCCCTTTGAAATCTAGATGTTATTTTTGTTCTGTAAATAAATGATTGCTCAAAGCGTGTTTCTTCTCAGGATGCCAGTCGAGAACAGCAGCCTTTCCTTTTTTTCTGAGGTGAGGGGAGAAAGCAATTATAACTCCCTTCTTCTTTTGAAGATGCTGATAAAAGGAGGTGGGAGGATCAGAGGGTCCCTGTGCCAAAAGAGGAACAACTCCTAAGGTGATAGAAATACATGTTTTTATTTTAAACAAAGTAACTCAACTTCTGCTGTGTGCTGACTTTCAAATGTGACCTAATTGCATGTAAAAACACTTTTTGGGGGGGAAGGAAACAGTGGCCACAAGAAAAAGAGCAGCTCTGTCTTCAAATGTGTTACCTCCTCGTGATGCCGGCTGTCTGGGCTCTTGCGTCCAAGGCCACTCTTGGAGCAAGCCCAAACCAGGGGCAGGCAGGAGGCAGGAACAGTTGCAGTCTCTCTCAAGTGGTGTTTGCTTTTAAAAGCAATCAACCACGTGTCTTAACCTCAGCAGCGAGGTGCCTCTGCTGAGGATGCAGGCTGAAGGGGTCAGAGGCTTTATTCCATGCCTGTTGGCTTTTGCAGGTGCCTCCTGGTTGCCTGCAAATAAATCTCTACTAAAGATATAACATTTTGGAAAGAAGCAGTATCATGTCAGCAGGAAATGAAGGTGTGTTTGAGCTCACCGGGGGGGGTCTGGTGGTGAAAATTAATCCTCTTCCCCTCAGTCTTTCTTTTCCAAAAGGCTTAACAAAGTGATATTTTTTAAATTTGACCAATTGCTGTGCACTCTTTTCCTTCTGAAGTGTTGTTCTGGCAAAACCAAGGACCTTGGAGTGGGAGTGAATAGTATCTGCTACGTTTTCCCATGCTGCAAATGTGTAAGATCATGCGACTGTATTCATCAGGCACTTCAGGAAGGGCTGTTCAAGGAGAGAAGCTGTTAACCTCTGCAGGTGGGCAGGCAGATAAAAAAGGTAATATCCCTGCCCTTGGGCCTGCCCCCCACTAGATAGGGTAGTAGCTCTTTTTTGCCAAATTACGGTGGTGAGTAACATGTCTTAGATTAGCTGAAGCTATTTGTTAATCGGGAAGATGCAGCTAAAAGGGGAGGTGTCTCCCCACCCCTGAGGCTGCAGGTCTTTCCCTTGAGTCCTTTTTTCTAGCCCCAGGCAGGCTGATCCAGGCTGCTTAGAAGAACCCTTTTAAAAGTAATTAAATGGCAACGCAAAGCAAAGAGCCCTTAAAAGTCTTTGCTTTCTGTTCTCACTTAAAGTACATGATAAGCAAAACGCAGAATCATATAAAATTCCCTTTGGTGGAATAAATGTCATTCGATATAAGAACGGTAAGAAAGGCTTGAAATAATGGCCGTTAAAATGTAAAGCACCAGTCAGTATAGCGTGACATATGGCTGCGGAGGGCTGAGATTTATTCTTTCATTATGCAAGGAAAGACATTAACATACAAAATCCCTTATTTCACGGGCTCTTGTAGGGAAACACTAAAAAGCAATTATGCGGAAAGTTCAGCTCTGAAATACATTAGTGCCCATCGGTATGCAGCACGCAAAACAAACAAGAGGCCTTCTTCTGGGAGGTGCCACCTCCTCCTACCTGCTGTGGCCTTGAGTGGGAGCTAAGGGCACGGACCTTCTGGCATGATCGGCCCCAAACTCTTTGTATTTGCCTGCTGGATGAGGCCAAAAAACCCAAGTCAAGCTGCAGTGAAGGAGCCAGCCATGCTGAATAAGCCCATGCATGTCACGTCGGGCTTTCAACAGCAGAGCGCCCTGCGTTTGATGGGATACGGTGTGCCCTGGCCAAAGGGGAATAAATGCTGTGCTCAGAAGATGTGGCAGCGCAACTACAGCCGCTGAGCGTGGTTGTGGGTGCCAGGGATTGCAGCGGCTCTGCCTTCCCCTGGGTTTTGCTGTCTTCACGTATTAGGTGTGACCCCAATGTATGTACAGCATCAAGCTTCCCAGCGGGACAAGGCAGAAGCTGGACATATCTGCTGTGAGCATAGCCAGGAACTGGGGCATCCTTCCAGAAGATGGGTCTCCTCCGGAGGTAGTGCCTTTCACCTGCACGCAGGTCTCATTTGTTTCTCTTGAGAAACATTCAGATGACACAGAGCAGGAATCTCTGATGCTTGAGGCATCTCAAGAGCTGGCAGCATAGTCAAGCTCGGTTGCTGGTTTGGACTCACAAGCCAAAATTCCCGCAACATGTCCCGTGTTGGTACTGAGGCTTCTGCTTTGTGTCCAGCCCATGTGTACCTAAGTCATAGTGTCATTTTTCTCCTCTTTCTTCGAAGCTTCTCACTGAGGCTGGCTTGCTCTGCGGATGCTGGGGTCGGAGGGAGCAGGCGTGAGAAGCAGCAGCGCTTTGTGGTCTCGTGGTTAATACACTAAACCGAGCAGGGAGAAGCTTTGCTGCCTCTGTTCCCCGGGACTCGCATGTCCTTGGCTGTTCCCTACACTCACACAGGATTTCCCGATCCCCCCAAGCATGAGCGGGTACATAGCAAGGAGTATTTGGAATTAAAATAAAAAATTTGAAACAATCTTCAACGTTACTTCTTGAGCTTTCTGCTTCTCTCTCTTGCAAGCACTGGGAGGCACCAGTGTACAAGCTAATGCTGTGCGCCCAGGCTGGGAGGGAAGCCAAGCGGCTGACTCAGGGAACCTGCCAATTTTTTTACCTGCTTCTACGAATGCTACGGTTCTCCCAGTAGATTTTGCTGTGGGATTCATGAAACAGAGATAAAACACCCGGGAGACAGTAGGAGGATCACTTCAGGGCTGCAAATCCACTTACCTAGCTAGGCTGGAACCAATTTGTCAAAAGCAAAGTCACTGCAGCTTCTTTTTTTTTTGTCTCCCTAGGCTTTAAGGAACAGAGCATCGTTCTTTGTGCTAAATATTGGCGCTCCTGGTCTGAGCATCGGGGCTTTGTTCTTGGCCTGAGGGATTCAGGAAGGGACTGGAGGGTTTCTGAGAGAAGAAACCAGCAGCTTAATTAGCGAGTAAGTCTGGAGGCATGCACACATACATTTCTGGTACTTAATCCGTCTGCGGTAACTGCTTGGAAAGTTAAGTCAGATGGAAAGGGGTTTGAGGGAAAACCTTGTTTCTGAAACTCTGCTAATAAACGGGCAGCGGGCAGCTCTGGCGGTGGTAGGGGTAAGAGGACACATAGGGGTAGGAGGACACGTAGGGTCGCTTCCACGCAGGACCTCGGACCTTGCTGTCTGTCCTGGGATGTATCCCGTAAGCCAGTGCTGGGCAGAGAGGCCAGAGCTGGAGCTGACTGAGGTCACCAGGCTGCTTCCAGTGACCAAACTGGGTTTGAGAGATGCTTTGCTGGTGCTGAAAGGGACCTCGCAGGATCACATTAGTCCTTCCTCCTTCCCAGCAGCATATGCTCTGTGATTAACTTGTTTTTATAACAACCACATCTTCCTCCTGCCTTTTTTGCTGGCAGCAGTGCCGATTTCTGTATTCCCTCCTTCACAGTGGCAGGGGAAATTGGATGGGTGTGAAGAAACGGGACCTACCTCACCGCAAGCCTACCCGTACCAGCACACCAGAGAGGGCAGCATGGAGATGTCAAGGATAAATGGAGGAAGAGGAGGTAGGGAAGAGCAAGAACCAGGACAGATGGGACTGCAGGCTAGACCGCACCTTGGTTGTGTCTGCTCCAACATCATCCTAATCTCCAAGATGCCTAAGCTCCCCGGGGTCCGTGGAGGGAGAGGTGAGGCTGGGTGCTTCTCCCTGGAGAAACCTGTGCATTGGCAAGAGGAGGTGACAGAGGTCAGTCCCGAGGCTGGGCCAGGTAAACGGGATGGATTTTGCCCAGCTTAATCCCACAGTAAATTTGCTGCCATTGAGAGGTGAAAGGGAGCTGCCTGGCTGGGGAGGAGAGTTGTGTTGGTAGCTACCAGAAGTTGCCTACTTCTGGTATCACTGTGTGGTCAGGAATAAAATTCTTTCCCAGCCAAAAATACTAGGCTTTTTCAGCGATTTCTTCCCCTGTAGTTTTATTTAAAAATATCTTTCTGATCATTGCATGGAGAGTGACCGGCTGTCATGCACCATGTCTTCACTGGCAAAGAGAGGGGCAGTTCTCAGATGGCAGCTGGTACCAGGTACCATCCTTCTGCAAAGGGGACAGCTGCAGTTTTAACGCTTGTTTAGAAAAATCCCAAACTCCCAAGCGTGCTCATGCACCGTGTGGATTATACAGGTAGCGCCTTGCTTGGAAACCACCAGCCAGCTTGCTTTGAAAGGATCATGGCCGTAATTGGGATTGTTGCCTGGAGCAATGGCAAGTCAGGCAGTAGCAACGTTGCTCCTGCCTGGGCAAGGAGCAGTGAAGGTGCCTGAATTCCCTATGGGAATTATTCCCTTTGGGAGCAGCCGTGGGAGGCTCTCTGTGAGACAGAAATATCAGCTGTACCACCCGACATCCTCTGCAGTGGCTTAGACACAAGCAGAATCAAACTCCTGGGTCACTGACTGAACAAGACCATTTTCCATCATAATGCAGCTCAGACAGCTCCCAGGTGTTTGCTCACCGTGTTTAACCAGGAACAATAAAAACTGTAATTGCCAGTTGATGTCTAAACAAGAACTCAGCTCTGGAAAGGAATTCATTACAAACTGGAATGAAAGCCGTGCACACCGCCACCTCCCGCAGGCATTTCAGAGAGGGATGCTTTCTACTCACCTGGGCAGACGCCTCTGTCCTTTGGAGGAACAAGTTAGCTGGAGGGCTGCCAAGCAAACCTCTTCCTTTGCCGCTCTTTGGAAACTGGATTCTCAACCATTAGAGGCTGATTTTAACCTCTTCTGCATTGGCTTCGCTGCGTTATTTTGGCATCAGCTTTAGCACTGGTAATTCTCTCCTGTCCCTGGCCTTTTTTCTTCACAGCAGTGATTTGTGCAATGTCCCTTGGAAATGATCTGACAGGGCATGGTCATCGCATGATCAATGGGGCACTCACCCCTACGTGGTGCTGGTAAGATTGCACCTAAAATACTGAGTCCTTTTGGGGCTCTTCAGTCCAAAAGGAATGTGGAGGAACTGGAGAGGATTTGGTGGAAGGACGTCAGGATGGCCGGGGCAAAAGCCCATGATCTACAAGGAGAGGTCAGGGAAATGAGTTTGTTGAGTCTTGAGAAGAGGGTAGGGGACAATCTGACGGTAGCCTACAAGTACCCTTGGGGGAATTGCAGAGACACGGGTCTAAATTCTTAGTAGCAGAAAGTATACATGAAGCCACTCATTGCAGCTTCATTCATTCATGAGCTTCAACTCATTCATCAGCAGCTGAACCAGCAGAGGTTCAGGCTGGACACTAGATAAAAATCCCACTAGGAGGGAAGTGCAGCTCTGGAACAGCTCACATAGGTTGGGGTTTCTCCGTTCCCAGAGGCTGTCCCGTCTTCTCTGGGCAAAGCCGTAACCAATGTGAACGAGTGTTGGTGTCAGTCCTGCCTTGAGCAAGAGGTTGGACTAGATGTCCCTTCCAACCACCGTCTCTGTGATTTTACAAACGACATGCTGTGATTTAGGGTTCTGGATGCTGCTTAGCTACCTCACAGTGGTTGGGTCTTAAATTAGCATAATATTTAAAAAATCCCTATCAACTACCCTAAATCAAATTGACCTCCCTGAAGGCTCTCGTGCTCTAAATCGAACATTAACGTAATTTAGAAAGAGCAGGAAGGCTTCACAGAATAATTTGAGGACATTTTTATCATTTCACGTGCGCATCGTCTGGCTGTCCTGTGGTTGTGAAACATACAACCTTACGCACGCGGAACAGCCGGTGTTAACGGCAGCGGGGAGCGAATTAACCTTGTGTTGGAGTGCTGCTGACTTGCAGCACATCAGATTTATGACTTACGATACGATCTGAGGGGATTGCTTTTGCTTTAATGATCTTGCTTCCCGTTTAGAAAGGTGACCTTAGGGCCTGCTGGTAATGAAGCAGCAGAATTACACGTAGATTGTTATTTAAAGTTGCCTCAAGTATTTTTAAAAAAAAGACTTTTTTTTCTGGGCGTTGTCCCCACATCATTTTCCCCAGCTATCAGGTACCTGACTTAATGAACTTCCAATGTTCGTGTTTATAGTGTGTCTCTGGGAGAGTTACAATAACCTGGCAACACCAGTGCCTTCCCCAACTGGGATTCAAGGTTGTTGTGGTTTATGCATGGGAGAAACGTGGTGGTGTTCCTATGCCCTAAGGTAATTTTTCTCTGATGGTTGAGACACATCAGCCTCCGGAGAAGACCCAAACGTGCTTTGTCCCAGAGACCTGCATGACTATATGGGTGTGTAAGGGTACGATGCAAAACTGGAAGCACTGGTATCCCCTGGATGCTGTCGGCTCTACCTTCATCCCTACTCTTGGGAGCTTCTACTCTCTGGAGGACTTCCAGCCGCTTTTAAGCATTAACTGTGACAGCAGAGGAAGAGCCCCCGTTTTCTTAAATAAAGGTGGCCTGTGTGGTGGGGACTGTGTTGCGAAGTCTCAGTTTTATTGGGAGACTTGTCATTTGAGCCGAGAGGACGGTGCTCACCTCTGCCTTGCATTGGCACTTCTCCCAGCCACGTATCGATGTAGCTGCCACCTCTCTCTGTCCCGTGAACGCTTGCACAGCCCCGTGTAACCACCAGCAACTGCTCCTTCTCTATAATACTACTGACACAGCGTGATTGTGTGATTTCAGGTTATTCTTTAAACCCTGCTGCTTCCCAGCTTGTGCCGAGTCTTGCTCGCCTGCTGCCATGCTGGTTGGTGCTTGACAAACATCCATGTAGATCTTCCCGTCTTTTCATTACCTAGGAGTTGAGTGAGTCAGACTAGTACAGAAATGAGGTTTTGATTTGATCACCTCTGGTCATTTGAAAGCTCGGTGGATCATTTCTGATTGCTGACACATTCCTGAGCTGATCTGATGGCAGGGAATGATGCTCATTAGAGGGGGGACTGATAAACACAGGAATATCGGTCCATCATAATGCCTGTTGTGTTGAATTTGGACAATCCTTAATTCTTTCTCACTCTTCCCTCTGATAAATATTTTAGAATGTGTCAGGACCAAGCACAATATTTTTGCTGGGTATTTTACTCAAAAAAAAAAGGAGATTTTCAAACATGAACTGAACTCATTCAGTTGTTTCCATCACAAACAGAAAAAATCCAACGTTGATATTTTTATTACCCTTGAAATGCTGCAGTTTTCATTTAAAGTGATGCTTTACTTCACTGTCAGCTACAATCTCAATAGAAGTCAAAAGGGAAACATCCTGAAAATGAAATATTTTTTTCAACTCAGGACAGTTTTTGTTCAGAAAGTCCTAGAAACAGCAACAGTAAGCTGTGATCAAAGAGTCTGATCTCCTAAGGAATTTAAAGACAGGAATACAACCAGACTCAGCCCCTGTTTTGACAGTCTGAAGTAGTTAAAATTCAGTGTTCAGTCTTGTTTGGACCCCATTGCCTTTTAAGACTGACTTAAAAATTGGATTACTTAATAAATTAATGGTTGCAACTTAAGTCATCCATTACTGGCTGTTCAGCTCTATAGTACCCAAATCCATTGATGTACTGAGTAATTACGGGCTTCAGCTGGTTAATCGTGGGACCTACTGCTGCTTTAGACACACTTGGGTATGTGGGCAAAAAAGGAAGAGGGCTTTGAGAATATCTTTGACCCAGGTTAATAAGCAACTCTTCCCCCTGGATCATATCTATCCATCCATCACTGCCTGGGAAGAAAATCAATCCTTTTTATAGCAATGAGCATATTCAATAATGCAAAAGGTCATGGCATTATACACGAGGCGGTGGTGTCTTAAATGAGTGATGGGCTACGGCTTTGCCTTTTAAAACCTGCACGTTTGTATTCTAATTTGTCGTCAGCAGCTAAGGCATCTCTTGGAGACCCACCTGCCTCAGCATGTTGTGCTGTCCAGGAAACCTCTGGTGTGAGGACTCCCTTCCCATTGGAGTCCGCTCTGTTTATTCACATTGAGAACAGTCTTGGCCAGGTGCGATTGATTTTCTAGCTAGCAGAGTGTTGTTTGGTGTTTGCAATGGAACGGGCGTTAGCCTATGTCATTGGCAGAAGCAGATTCTCAAGCGACATCTTCTCTGAGAGTCTTGGCACCATTTTGGGCACCAGGTAGATAGCCACAGTGATTGCAAAGATAAATACATATGTTTTTTTTGTGAGGGCTGTAAGGTCTCAAGATCTTGTGGCAATGCAGATCACATTAGTACCAAAGATTGCTAGATGGGGGGGTTTACTTCCACTTTGGTTCTCATAGGCACACCTGCAGTAAGGTATAACCTGCTAGCTTAGTGCTGTGGTGGCATTGAACTGAAGGCCGCTGCATGATCTTCTTGGATATTTGGGAAGTAAGGTCAAGGTCAACTCTATTTACCTGGACAGGCTGGAGAGGTGGGCCTGTGCGAACCTCATGAGGTTCAACAAGGCCAAGTGCAAGGTCCTGCACCTGGGTCGGGGCAACCCCCGATATCAATACAGGCTGGGGGATGAGGGGATTGAGAGCAGCCCTGCGGAGAAGGACTTGGGGGTACTGGGGGATGAAAAGCTGGACATGAGCCAGCAGTGTGCGCTTGCAGCCCAGAAGGCCAACCCTATCCTGGGCTGCATCCCCAGCAGCGTGGCCAGCAGGTCGAGGGAGGGGATTCTGCCCCTCTGCTCTGCTCTGGTGAGACCTCACCTGGAGCCCTGCGTCCAGCTCTGGGGACCTCAGCACAAGAAGGACATGGAGCTGTTGGAGCGGGTCCAGAGGAGGCCACAAAAATGCTCCGAGGGCTGGAGCCCCTCTGCTACGAGGCCAGGCTGAGAGAGTTGGGGCTGTTCAGCCTGGAGAAGAGAAGGCTGCGGGGAGACCTTAGTGCGGCCTTGCAGTGCTTCAAGGGGGCCTAGAGGAAAGATGGGGACAGGCTTTTTAGCAAGGCCTGTGGTGACAGGACAAGGGGTGATGGTTTTAAACTAAAGGAGGGGAGATTTAGGCTGGATAGAAGGAAGAAGTTTTTTACAGTGAGGGTGGTGAAGCACTGGCACAGGTTGCCCAGAGAGGTGGTGGAGGCCCCATCCCTGGAAACATTCCAGGTGAGGTTGGACGGGGCTCTGAGCAACCTGATGTGGTTAAAGATGTCCCTGCTCACTGCAGGGGGGTTGGACTGGATGGCCTCTAAAGGTCCCTTCCAACCCAAAGCATTCTATGAGTCTATGATTCTATATTGAGTTTCAAACCTGAGTTCCACACCAGCTGGCTGGAGAGCAGCTCTGCAGAAAAGGACCTGTTGATTTTAGTGGACAAGTTGAACGTGCGTCAGCAATGACTCCTCACAATGATGAAGGCCAACAGCACCCTGGGCTGTATCTGCGAGAGTGTAGCCAGCAGATGAAGAGAAAGGATGGTTCCCTTCCAGCTGGCATTCATGAGACTGCATCTGGAGAGCTGTGTTCAGTTTTGGACAGCCCAGTAAAGAAAGACATCAACATACTGAAGCAAGTCCAGTCAAGGCAAGATGATTATGGGGCTGGAACACATCATGTAGGAGGAGAAGCTGAGAGAACTGGGTTTGTTCAGCCTGAATAAGGGGTAGCTAAGGGGGATCTAATTGTTGTCTTCAACTAACTAATGAGTGGCTAAGGAGAAGATAAAGCCATACTCTTCTTGGAGATGCCGAGGAAGAGGATGAGAAGCAAGAGACAAAAGTTGCAATAAGGGAAATTCCAACGATATATAAGGAAACATTTTTCACCATGAGAGTGGCCAAACACTGCAACAGGGATCTGGAGAGGTTGCATAATCTCCATCCTTGCAGACAGTCAAAACTGGACTGGAGAAGACTGGGCATCCTGGCAAATGTTGACGCTGGCCCTGCATTGAGTGGGGGGGTTGGACTAGAGATGTCCTGAGATTCCTTGAAACTAAATTGTTGTGTTACTTCAGTAGTTAGTCTACAATAGCAGAAATGTAAACCTACTTTATGACAGAGTCAAGACTGAATATGGGGGGAATAGAGGCAAAAATAGGAGCTGTGGTGTGAGGGATGCAGAGATTTATGCACAACTGAAAGACCAAAGGGCTGTCTAGAGTCTCTGAGAGCAACTGCTTAGATTCCCGGTCTTCCTGATGGCTGTGAATGCCTCAATAAAAAGGATCTCAGCTGTAAAATTGTGACATATTATGAGGTTACAAACAAAGGAAAATGGGCAAGCCAGGCAAGTCCCAAAGATTTTAATTTGCCTGTGGATGCTGAATGCAATGGATTGGATTTAAAAGGAGCAGTAACTTTGGAGTACAAAACATTTACACCAAGGATCAGTAAACTCTGTTTATGAGAGCATTTGAGAGCTCAATAAAGGGTCAAAAAGGTAAGGGAAATTATGCCAGGTCCCACGTGGTCTTTGGCTCATGGGAGCATTGGTCACTGTTTGCAAAACTAGAAGAGAACTGAGGATTTGAGTGTAGTGAAGATGGAAGGAAAGCTGAAGCTTGGGGAACACAAAAAGAGGACCTGGAGTCAGGTTATGAGATGCATATTGAGGAACCTGAGCAGCAGGACTGATTTCAAGAGCACCTTTGAGAATTCAACCCCTTTCTCTAGGTGCATAGGCTGGATTTGGGGACAGATTTCTAAGACTCATCTTACAGAACCCAGCTTACAACATTACTCAATTTGATAATGTTTTTCCAATTTGAAGACTTAAAGGGTTCCCATTTTGGAGTGACCAACCTAGGTCTCAACAGAGAGTCCCATAAGCCAAAGAGATTGACAGACTTTGACACAATTATGGGGCTGAAAGGACCTGCGTTCAATTCCTCCTCACTAAGGATTCCCTGTGTGACTCCAGGCAGTGCTCGGGCTCTGTCAGACAGGCACAGAAATCAGTCGTCATGGCCAGCAGTGTGTCTGAGCTCAAGAAAGTGAATTAGAGCATCTGCTCTCCAGGCTCAGGTCCTCTCGAGACCCACAGATCTGACACCAACGTGAGGCTCTTGTGGCCTGTGTGCAGGATACGGGGATCTCTCACTTTCTCTGTGTCTTGCTTCCTCCTACATAAAACAGCTGCAGAATTTTTTCGTCGAACTATTCTGTGTCAAAGAGAAGTTTGGTGGGAACATGCCTATTCTGAGGAAATTTCACTCAAAACCACCAGACAGTATTTTGAATTTTCCGGTTTGGCAACCAAAGAAAAGAGAAGCTGAAGTCTTGATACGACATTCCCTTTTTTCCCTGCGGGAACATTTGAATGACCCAGAGTAGGACTTATTTAAAAAAAAAAAACCCACACACCTTAGCTTTTTTTGCTTCTGTTGTGGAATAGCAATATTTTTGCAAGCACATTTAAACAGAAAAGAATAATCTGGTCTCCAAGCAGCTATTCCTTTCTCTTATCCTTCGTTTCTTCTTTATTTAAATGCAGCATTTTCAGGAGTGCCTTTGAACTGCATGAACTTAGGTCGGGAATGTTTTTATTACATACACCGTATTTGCCCAGAGAGAGGCCACAATTTATGAGCGCGGCTTGCAATCTGCGAGCAACTGATTGCAGAGTAGACAGGCACAGATTCAGTGCCCAAATGCTCGAGGGCAAAATCCGCAGCCATTGTGTCAGCAAATGGGGTATGTACAGCACCTTGCCCTCTTTTCAGCAGAGATTCCGGTTGCTCCTATATTAAAATGACTGTTGTTTCCACCAGCAGCTTACTCCCCTAAAGAGAAATCATAGCAGCAGCGGAGTGTGTAGATCCACCGGAGGAAATTCTCTCCCTGGCTAAAGGAGCTGTTTCCTGATTTCCACCAGGTGAGGACCTGAACAGTGGTTTCCCGTAACCCGTGAGAATCAATTTAAGCTGGAGTTTCTTGAGAAAAGCCTCCTTGTTTAATTTCTTCTCTCCCTTTTTATTGTTTCATATAAAACGTTGCTGGGCTGCGTTTGCCACAACCCTCCCCAGCAGAGGAGTAATTACATTTATTGGAAATGCTTCCTGATCACATATTCATTTACCAGCTGCTGAAGTAAAATGAACTGGGCAAAGTGCCACTGGAGAGTTGGATTCATAAGCTGGAGAAAGCAAATGAAATAACTGCTCAGTGTGCAGTTGCTTTCCCTCTCCAGCCATTCATTATCCTCCTGTTCAGCTGATTTAGGATGTTAAAAGGCAGTCGGGATGGCAGCATGAGATACTTTTTAGCATGAGCATAGCTTTGGGGTTGCCAAATTTACCTTTGACGCACTATGAAGGGCACAACAGATACCCTAACTTTATTTCTTAAATGTGATGTAATAAATGATAACCATAATGAAACACTTTGTTCTTATTTCTTGGTTATTCTCAGTCACTCTCATTAGTGTTGAGCTGTCACTGATCTATTTTCATCCTCCCTGTCCTCTTCCTCCCTGCCACTGTCCCAGTATCTGCTCTCTGGACCCCACAATCAGCATGAAAAACAACCGGCTCCAAATTACCACTTGCAGAAAACCCCCATAGCACATATAGACACCACTGACACCTTCAAACCCACCAACCACCCGAAACCCCCCGAAGTGCTGTGAAATACTGCTGAGGCCATATGAGTTGTGGAGGCCACCACGTTCCACTGTACAGAGATGACTTGTGGGACCCACCCCTCTGGTCTGCAAAGGACCTTCACTCAACCGCTCGTCTGGGGAAATAGATCTCACCTTCAAAATGCACGGTCTGAATATCCAACCAACCTTCGCTGCAGTGCAAAGCAAGAAGGCTGAGCAGCAGTAGACTCTTAGATGTCTGTGTGTATGTCTGTGTTTTAGCACATCAAACTATGCCAGAGCTGTGGCAGAAAAGCATTAAAGGATTATCCTCGCAGAAGAACATACCCTAAAAGAAGATTTCGCTGAAAGATCTCCTACAAGTCTCCAGATGTCTCCTCCATCTCTCTTGGCACAGTTTACAGACGTCGCATGGACCAGTGCAGGCTCAGGAGCCCAGTGGTGGTGAGGAACCGAATGCAAAGCTTATCTGTACATATCCATCAGCACCCTGAGAAACGCACCAGCACAGGACTGCCAAAATCCACCAAGTCCCACACAAGCACACACCAGAAAGGGATAGATTTCGTTCAGAGCACCAAGTACTGCCAGAGACCCCGTGAAGATGAAAAAAACAGCCAGAATGAGCCAGATGGGCAAAATAGTACAGGCAGAAACCCTCCGGTGCCCACAAGAGAATATTTTTCAAGGCATGACCCATTTGTCTCTGATCACTCAGTCTTCATCCCCCAGGGAAGACCTATAAAATGTGTTGAAACATGAGCCTATCAAGTAAAATATAGAAATCTCCTAGATGTGAAAAATCAATAGACATTGATTTTATGGTATATTACTCCCCCCCCCCGCCCCTATACTGTATCTCATTCCCCCTGGCAGTGGCAGGCAAGAAAGAAATAATTAATTACATTCCTACTCTCTCCCTCCCCATCCCATCATTTTGTGTCTCATGAAGGCTAATAACTTATAGCCTCACCTGAATCTGCAGATGCTAACTACTTACTTCTTTCAACTTGCCTAAATGTCCAACGTAATTAGATTTGGAGCATTTCCTCTCATCTTATATTTAGCTTTATGTTTTGATTTCGGTCTGAAGAAGGAACTGCATGTTCAGAAGTTTCTTTTTTTTTCCGATACGACGGTTAGCCTAATAAAAGGTATGAGCTTACCCTCTCTGGTCCTGTTAACACGTGAAGGGAAGGAGCTGGATGGTGTATCTCTGAAGACTAAGGGAGCCTCCTCTTATTTTAAATTTAAAGGTTGCTTGATAGTCTTTCTATCACCTAGCATCTTGGGCGCTCTTTGACGATGTGGATGCATTGCTTTTTATCCAGAAATGTAGTCAATACCTGTCAGTATAAAGATTGCTCATTAAACTCATAAAATTCAAACAGAGTGTGATAGTACACTTCCTAGACAAGCAGACACTGGAACTGGGCTGATAAAGGCTTGAATTACTTGAAGAGAGCTTAACATAATTGCTGGTTTTCTTTTGCAAAGAGATTTCTACAAAGCATATAAAAGCAACGCTTAAAAAGAAATGATTTGTGGCATAAGTGGTGTGTTAAACATCTGAATATTAATGTGCTTCTGGTAAAGAGCCATGTAAATTTGTGTCTTTGAGCGTTTGTTTTCCCTGACTTAGGCACGCTGAGGTTCGGATGTCTGTATGTCAGTGTCTAATGCCATTTGAGGGTTTCCTATCTGGTCCCATGCTGCCAGCCCAGGAGGGTTTGGGTCTCCTGTAGGATGTCTGTGTGGACATCTCAGATGTCCCAACACCGCTCAGTTGTCATTAGGTATATCTGTGTTTAGGCAAATGAGTTGAGCCCCACGTATCAGAACCTAAATTGTCCCTTTTCTAAAGTTTGGACTTTGAAAGACATCACCAAGAGAAGATTTCTACTGAAATCCCCGATCTTCTGTCCTGGGGCAGTGGATGGGGAAAGGAGCCATCTCAGCTGGGTCAGGCGGAACCACTGCTCCTTTTCTGAATGGGACAGAAGGGACATTTCAAACTCCAGGCAGTCTCTGTGTCCTCAAAGCCCTTTGCGACCCTCGGGCAGGTCGCTCTGTTCCTGGTGCCGTTTTGAACACTGCAGATGTCCAGTGATTGGGTCGATGCTCGGGCTCACAGCAATCACAGCAGGAATAAGTTGGCTACGATGTCCGCCCCATTCCTGTGGCAAACCAGGGATCTTCTCCTGTGTTGTTGTGGATATTTTACCTAAACCAATTTAAATAATTTGAGGGGATTTTTAAGCTTTATTCTTCATTCTTCACTTGGCTTGTGGCAGTTGTGGTCTGTATGGTGTATGTAAGTCCAGGACACCAGTGACAGTAGCAGCTCGAACAGCGAGAAACTTTCTGCTTGTTCCTACAGATGCTCACTCTTTTTTTTTTGCTTTTTTCTTTTTTTTTCATATTGAAGTCTTTTTATATAGATTCCTGTGGCTGTCCACATCAGCACTTTGAAGGTACATGTTCATCTTCTCTGTGTGGATGGCTGCTTTATTACAAGATGATCTGTAGTTGGACTGCATTTAGCAGACCTCTGGGGGGTACGGAGGGAGCTCAGGGTGACACAAAGACGCATGTGCACAGACATATGCATTCTGTAGATATGTAAAGGCGCAGAGATAAATATCCATGAGAGGGGGTGTTTGTGTGCCTGTCTGGAAGAAGAGGTTGCGTGCTTCCATATTTCACAGGTCGATCATCTTGCAAACCTGACGTGGCCAATATAAACTTGCACTTTCTAGCCAAGAAAATATCTTCAGTCTCATTCACATCGTGGCAGTAGCTGGGCATGTGATTTTATTGGGGGAAGTTAATTCATCTCTGTCTTTTCTGTTGAGCTGGAGCCAACCTGAAGTCATGCTTATTTGAAAAACTTCTCTCTTGAAGTCTGGTTATTTTTCCAGCACCTTCTGTTAACCTTTCACTTGTCTGTAACTGTTGTAGCTCAGGTCCCCTCCTGTTTTCATGCATCTAAGTCAAAAATAAAGGACTGGATTCTCAGCTGGGATAAACCAGTGACACATAGCGACGGGGCTGCTGGGATTGACACCTGCAGTAAGTGAGAAATCCAGATGGACGCGGCCAGCTTTGCAATGGGCTGTGACAGATGAAGTCTTGTATCAAGACTTTCCCATCAGCAGCAGCTCAGCGCCAAAGTCATTCAAAAGTAGCACCACCACTTTTCGTTGCTGAGTGACTGGGCGCCCAGAGAGGATGGACTGCAATGCGCTGTCCCCAGCCGGGGACTCCTATGGCTTCATCTGCTGTTTTGGAGGTTTACAATGCTTTTAGGGATCCTTCCCTCTGCAAGATCAGGTGATGCTGCAGGTGTGGTGGCAGGAAGGTAGGTAGCTGGACAAGCCTTTTCTCACTCCATCCATCCTAGTCATTTGAGCTTCAGCCGGGAAAACCCAACTGTCACTCTATTTAAAGCTAACCTCTATGTTGTGAAACTTTGCTCCTTTCCTTATTGAGTCTACTGCCCTGTGTTTCCTTCTTCCTTTAGGACCACAGCCAAAACTTGTGTGAATTTCCCAGAATAACTCCTGCTTCTAGCCCCATCATCTCCTGGAACATTTCCTCTAACCAAAGCCAAGCTCGCTGTCCCCGTGCCAAGCTGAGCTGCTGCAAAGCCAACTGTGAAAGGCTTTTGTGTGTGAAGATGCTCTATTTTCCCATAGCCTGTGCTTCTAACCGGTGTGGATGGAAGGACAAACTACTGTGCCAAGCCAAACCCAACTGTATTGCCTGGTTGAGATAACAGTGATATTATAACCAGATAAGTCTGCTCTGTGCTAGGAGAAATGCCCATTTTTCTCACAGGAACATGGCAGTAAGTGTCTTGCAGAGGTCTGATTCCCTCCAAAGTTTCCTATAGTAACATTAAAAGTGATTTCCCACTTTGTTCTGGACTCAAAGCTCTGGAGAGTGTCTTTGCTGCTCAAATGTCTTCATCACGGCAGTAATAGCATGAAAAATCCCTCCGCGGCCTTGTGTTGACCTCATCCTCATATGCTGTTTGTCCGCATGACTCTGGCAACGTTTGGCTTCTGCTGAGAAATTCAGAAAAGCAATTTTCGTCAATTCTCTCCGCAAAATGCTGGGAGGCCACCACTGATGAGACAATCCATGAGTCAACAGATGAGGAACCTCAGTTATTATTAAAGGAAATATCAACAATTTACAAAACAAAACACTCTTTCTCTGGCTTGCATAAGTACATCAAACCCAGCTGATGGCTAGTGTTGTAACTGGGAGTTTGCACTGCTCCGTCTAGCGTGGAGAACATCTGGAGCAGAAGGAGTTCAATCAACGATTCGCTCTCTTGTCTCAAATCACTGCATGCAAAAATGCATCTCCCTGAAAATACAAGACCTTCTCACAAGCACTCCAAAGGCGTCACGAAGCACTCACACCCCTGGTGGGACTGGCAATGGGGTTAACGCTGCCCAGTTCCTCTGGGATCTGCTGAATGGGGCTGTTTCATCCAACTGGTTTCCTATTTTACACTGAGTTTTTTAGTCTGGTCTGTCACCATGGCCTAAAGCCAGCCCAGCCCAGTCGTGGCTTGTCCTCTGTAAGTGAAGTTATTTCTTCAGCTATCTCTTATTGCTTCTGTTGGGCTTCACTTTTGGGTTTGTTTTACTAGGACCAAGTTACCATTTCGTAAGTCATGTCACTTGAGGCAGCTGCAGCCTGGTTTGAATGGCAGGACTGGGCGACAGTGGAACCACTTCTCACGCCATCGGTTATCCCAAACAGAAATCACAGGAGGGGACAAAGCTTCAATGGCCTCGGCCTGCTGAGCCTGCATCTACTTACATTCTTGCACAATTTCAAGACCTGAAGCTTTAGAAAAACCCCAGGTACTGCAAGACTGACGCATATTCATGAGCTGGCAGCAGTGTGAAGATGTATCCTATAGTATGGTAATTCTTTGCTTATCTGGGTTTGTACTGGAAGATGTCACAGAGTCACAGAATGGTTGGGAATGGAAGGGACCGCTGGAGGTCACCTGGTCCAACCTCCCCTGCTCAAGCAGGGCCGCCTAGAGCAGGTAGCCCAGGTCCACGTCCCCCTTAAAGAAGTTGAATTTTCTTTTGAACTACAACTTTTACCTCTAGAACTTGGATAAATCCTTTAAAAATAGTGATGAAACACATATATCTTTCCGAAGGGAGGTCTGCCAAGAGCACTATCGCGTTATCGGTCACATGGGATATTTGCTTTGTTTTGATTTAAGTTATATCTATTACCATTTTAGAAGACTGCAAATCGGCTGTAGGAAGCAAAGCAGACAGTCATGTTATAATGAAGTATCTTCCATTGCGGGGAAATTGTATTCAGTTTGAAGTATCCCTCTCATCTATTAAGTATTGATTTGAGGGGAGGACATTTAACAAAACTGCCAACTGGTTCCGATCTGTTTGACCAGCGTAAATCCAGAGTGACTCCTTAGAAATTGGTAAAATCACATTGATTCAGAAATGCTGCAATTAAATGAGCTAATGGACGAGGTACGGTTGGACTCGATGATCGCCTGGAGAAGAGAAGGCTGCGGGGAGACCTTAGTGCGGCCTTGCAGTGCTTCAAGGGGGCCTAGAGGAAAGATGGGGACAGGCTTTTTAGCAAGGCCTGTGGTGACAGGACAAGGGGTGATGGGTTTAAACTAAAGGAGGGCAGATTTAGGCTGGATAGAAGGAAGAAATTTTTTACAGTGAGGGTGGTGAAGCACTGGAAGGGGTTGCCCAGAGAGGTGGTGGAGGCCCCTTCCCTGGAAACATTCCAGGTGAGGTTGGACGGGGCTCTGAGCAACCTGATCTGGTTCAAGATGTCCCTGCTCACTGCAGGGGGGTTGGACTGGATGGCCTCTGAAGGTCCCTTCCAACCCAAAGCATTCTATGATTCTATGATTCTATGATCTTAAAGGTCTTTTCCAACCAAATGATTCTATGATTCTATGACTCAGTGGAGAAAGCTAAATGAGAGTGATCTGATCAAACTGAGAAGCTGGCAAAAGAGGTGGACTCAACAACTTTGTGTTTCTTGGGTGGACCAAGAGGGTGCTTGGGCACATATTTGTTTGGGTGTGTTTGCTTTTTGCTTACTGAGGCTGGTATGTGGGTGGCTGTGTGTGCAAGAGGCATGTGCATGTATGTGTGTACCGTGGGTGGAAACCCAGGAAGGAGATTGCTATATTAAAAGGAAACAGTGAGATGAGCTGATCTGTAAAAACTTTCCATCCTGATAAACAAAATGGTGCTTCCAGACAGCAAAATAAAAGGCCCAGGGATTGAGCTCAAGTGCCAGAGGCTGGATTGTCCTCGCTCCTTAACTGCTTGCTCACTCTTGGGCTGTGTTTTGGACACCTCCAGCTATGCCTTTCCAAGACCGAGGCATGACTTTGGGAATAATTCACTGCAGTGGCTATTTGCCACCAAAGTCTTCCTCTCCCTGCACTGTCTTCCAGTGCTACCTGAGCAGACTTTCATGTCCTTGCAACCCACCCCAGGGCACGCACCTCAACCCCTCACGTTCAAGTCATGCAAAGTCCACTCTGCTGGGCCACAGCTTTACTTTATATGAATTGAACTGAAGAAACAATCAAAATTAATAATAACAACCATATTTTTGGGCCGCAGGAAACTCAAGACCAGTTGCTCTGTAGCGTGGATGCAGACCGAGGGAGCCAGCCCTGAGGAAAAAAAAATTGATTGCCTATGAAGCATTGCTTACATATCCTGTGCTTTGGGATCGGTCTTGAATGATGCCCAGGAACCATCTGGCCTTGGCCAAATCCTGTCCAGAGACACTTGTACCCATCAATGGTACAGACAAGTTTCAGTGCTTGGAAACTTCCTCCGGTGCTGTTTAATTCACTAGTGTGGGTGTAGCTCTGTAAGTCCCACTCAGAGGTGACAAAGAGACCATATCTGAACAGCTGACAAGCCCTTGTCTTTGAGGGGTATCTCTCATCGTGTAAAGCTGGCTAACGTGGCAGTAAAACATTCCCTTCGGATCCCTGAGCTCTGTGGATTTATACTATAAGGATGGCTGAAGTACTCCCAGATTCTCCCGGATTTGTGAAATTACTTTTTCAGTGATGCTGCTTGTGGTAGCTGAAGCAACAAGTACTTGGTGTTTGAAACCTTGGAGAAATATCTGTCTTTTTGTTCTCCTAGTGCATGTCCCTGGAGAAGGGCATCGTGCATCCTGAGGATTCACAAGGTCAGACAAGCCAAGGAACAGATATTTAAGGAATGGAGGAGACAAGGAAAGGTCCTGTGAATGACACCGAGGAAGATGAAGGACAGTTTTTGAGATCTGGTGGAAATAAGAGTGCCAGAGCACTGTATGACCTATTGCCATACAGAAGAAATGGACTTGTTCAGTGTTGAGAGAGAGAGCTGAGGGATATTATTGTCTTCAAGAAGGTAATAGGGAGCTATAAGTGAAGGGAATAAACTCTTTTCCATATCCAAAGGGAAAAGGATAGAAATCGTAGGTTTATGCTACAGCAGGGGAGTTTTAGTTAAATGTTAGGAAAAGCTTTCTGATGGTGAGGGTACTTCAAAACATGAAGGGATTTTGGGGAAGGGCTTCCATCCCTGGAGGAAGAAGGTTACAAACACATTATCAGATACATTAAACATTATCAGGACGGTTTAGGTAGAACTAACAAAGCCTTGAAGCAGAAGGTGGACAAGTGGCTTCTTGATGTGCCTTCCCATAATGTTTCAGTCTCCAGTGCTCAGGGGGGTGAGTACATCTTTGAGCATCACCAAGTCTTGCACCCATCCTTCTCTCTAACATCAAAGACAGCTAAAAACAACCCGAGGGAAGGCAAGCCATTAGGAGAGGGTGATCAAAGCAGTGGCAGAGCCAGCACCACCTCCCTCCTGCTCTCCAGAAGGTCCTTCTGCCAGGAGTTGCTCGTTGGCTTGAGGTGCCATGTCACTTTGAGGAAAGAGCTGTTCAAGTCAGACACTGTGATCCACATCTCAGCCCTTTGCCCAGAGCACAGGAGCCCAGCGAAGAGAAAGTCTGGTGCAATCAGCTGATCCTTGGCCCCCAGGATTGAATCCTCCTCCTTGTTTTGTGCTATGAAGTTGGGACAGAGCCTTGATAGAGCCTCCTGTAATCAAAAATTGTTTTGTATGTTTTCTAGTGGGCACAAAGCCTCCCACTGCGTGCAGCTGGGCAAAGCCGTTGCTCTGCTGATACCAGCACTGGCCTATTCAGTCATTTCTTCATGGAGGAAGCGGGGAGAGGATTGGAGAGAAAGCCTGTTTCTAAGAGGTGTGCAAAAGAAGGTGAACTTTAAAAAAGGTCAGGAGACCTGGGATTTTTTCCTTGCCCTGCTATAGACTTCTTGAGTTTCCTCCACAAGTTGTTTAGCCTGTCCTTGCTTTGGCTTCCCACCCGTAGGAATGGTTTTGTAGACTCGTAGAGCATAGTAAGGATGTAGTTGTTAAAGGAGCTCAGACACAACGACGTGAGGGCATAAGGATACTATGCTCTAGGACAGTGACATTGTGACCAGTCTCATGCTGTTCCAGAAGAACATGCATGAAGTCTCATGCACCATCCAGAAGAAAGTTTGTGTCTGGCACTGAATATTTGAGACTTGGAGAAGAGAGTTGAATAAACACCTTTCTATGTATCATGCCTTTTCATAATCTTACCCAACTGCACAAAGGTTCTGGTTTCTCACAGCTTCTGGTCTGCTGCTCACATTCTATTTAGTCACGTTCTTTACTTGATCATTAGCAGTGGGCAGAGAAGACCTGATGAATAAGGTTGACCACAGAGGGCTTTAGAGCACTCTGTTTTGTTTAGTTTAGTTTGACTGTCAATGAGGCACTGAGCTGTTCTCAAGCTAGGACTTGCCTTTTGCATTATTTGTCTGAGTCTGGCCTTTTTCTTCATCAGAAATTAGGTCAGATAGAGTTGGAAGACTTTGGACACTTGCCTGCGATCTCTGGCCATACCCTAGGAATGACTGGGATGCACAGAGTCACAGGACAGCTGGGCTGGGAGGGATCTCTGGAGGTCTCTAGTCCACCCCCGATGTTCAAACCAGGGTCAATGAGAGCAGGCTGTGCGGTCAGGTTTTGAATATCTCCAAGGATGGAAACTCCACAACCTCTCTGGACAGCCTGCTCCAGGGTTTGACCACTCTCACAGTGAAAAGATTTTTTCTTATGTTTAAGTGGAATTTCCCGTATTTTGGTTTGTGCCTATTGCCTCTTGTCCTGTCAATGGGCACCACCGAGAAGAGTCTGGCTCCATCTTCTTTCCTCCCCCACATCAGGTATTGGTACACATTAACAAGATCCCCCAGGGCTGTCTCTTATCGAGGCTAAACAACCCCAGTATTCTCAGCAGAGGATTAATCTTACCTAACATGTAAAAATTAAACTTCAAGTCTAAACAAGTCACCATGGAGTCCTTTTACAAGAGAGAAACAGACACCAGTGGCACATACTTCAGCTCCCTTGTCCTGCAAATCTCAGGTGTGATTCAATTGCCTATACATACTGCCAAATACCATTTGAGATGGTATCTAAGATATTCGCATGGGACTGGCAGGTGTGACACACGATTTACAGGAGACCAAGTCCTTCTGGAAAGGCAGCTGGAGGCCAGGAGCACTATCTTGGAGGTCCAAAATGGGTTTACATTTGCATGAAAGCAACTGACTCCACTTTAAAGGTGGGAGCCACTTGGCAGATTGAGACAGCTTCATTTGGATGTGCACATGAAGGTGTCTGCTGTGAGCGAGAGGCAGGATTGCAGTTGGAGCTGTTTGAGAGTGATGCCCTTGGGCCGCCTGCTCGTTTTGTCCAGAAGGGAAGGAAATCCTAGGGAAGAGCGTGGCAGGTTGTCATGGTTTAACCCCAGTTGGCAACCAAGCACCACACAGCCGCTCGCTCACCCTCCCCGCCCCTGGTGGGATGGGGGAGAAAATCGGGGGGAAAAAAGTAAAACCTGTGGGTTGAGATAAAAGCAGTTTAATAGGACAGCAGAGGAAGAGAAAGTAATAGTAATAATAATAATAATAATGATAACAGAATATACAAAGCAAGTGATGCACAATGCAATTGCTCACCACCCGCCGACCGATGCCCAGCCAGTCCCCCAGCAGCGATCGCTGCCCCCCGGCCAACTCCCCCCAGTTTCTATACTGAGCATGACGTCATATGGTATGGAATAGCCCTTGGGGCAGTTTGGATCAACTATCTTGGGCTGTGCCCCCTCCCAGCTTCTTGTGCCCCTGGCAGAGCATGGGAAGCTGAAAAGTCCTTGAATTACTGTAAACACTACTTAGCAACAACTAAACCATCAGTGTGTTATCAGCATTATTCTCATCCCAAATCCAAAACACAGCACTATGGCAGCTACTAGGAAGAAAATTAACTCTATCCCAGGACACAGGTCATGATCAAGCCAGGGTTAAAGCTGACCTCTGAATCCAATCCTGGATGTCAGGAGGGTTGTGCAAGTACGTGAAGACAGCAGCAATAGAGGTAGGGAAAATGAAGATGCTGGTTATGAAAACTGAACTTCTGCATGGGAAAAATATTATCCAGTTTTATTTCTTGGGACCAGAGAGCTTATGTCAAATTTGTGTTCCAGAAAGGGCTTTATCTTTAGAGGTTAACAGGAATAGCTATCAACAGTTATCCCAACGATAAAACCAGCCCCTTTGCCCCCTCAGAAATGAATAAGAGGAGCAAGGAAACTTGAGTGGGACACTTCTATGTGCCTCCTGATGTTGGATTTAAGAAAACCCAGCCTGCCCTAGGATCAAGGTTCAGGTTTATGTTGAGGGAGTGGATAGCAAAGTGCACTCAGATGGATTTTACATGTAAGGCTGGCTTCGTCGTGGGTGGACGAAGATGACTCCTATGTCATTGGGGAGAACAGGAGCTGCCAGATAAAATCCTCGCTTCATCCATCACAACATCTGTTTCTCATCCCCAAGCCTGGCTGTTAGGCATATGCTGAACTCCAACTCCCCCCAGCCCCAGCAGCCCCTTGGGGAACTTTTCAGGCAGCTAAAACCCAAACCATCTTATAAACTAGCTTAAATTATACCAGGGGCTCCACCAGCCCCATGCAACATTTGGTAATGGGGTTGTAAATTTACACTTTAAATTTACTGCCGAGCTGAGCTCAAGAATAATGGGTCCTGAGGTGGCAGAAATTTGTACGCCATTATCAAACAGAAGGCGATGGATTGCCCTTGTATTTTCACTATTGGTTATGTCTGTACCAAGTGAATATAAAAGGTACCAGGGTGCTTGTACTTCCCCTTCTCTTTGCTCTGTAGTGGCAGGGGAGAACCGGGCTGGTTTTTATTTGACCAAGGTAAATGTGTTGCTTGTTTTTCTTCCGTGTTCCTAACAACCAAGGAGCAAATAGCCATGTCGGACATGACCAAACAGAGAAAACCTGCTCCTTCCCTGCCTGTGAAGCACAGCGACTTGTAATTCAAAGCCCTTATGAAAAGGTGACTAGAACTGTGAAACTGGGTGTTAGGAGAAAATGAATTTGACCTTGTTTGTGGGTGGTGGAACAGACCCCTCTGCATTAGCAAGCATGATGCAAAGCACTGTAAATATTTTTAATGAATAAACTTGCTGGAGATGTGGAGAGGATGGAGTAAAAGCAGGTGCCTTCCCTTGAAGGAGTGTTGAATGAAGCCACGAGTGTCCCCAAACATTGCTGGTCTCTTCCTCCTGTAGCATCATCATCAGCTTGGGATCCTGAACGGAGCAGAATTGTGATAGGAAGGGATTGACCCCAGTGCTAACAGCACTCATCACCATGCTTCACTTTCATCAGGACCTTTCTACAGTCATGATCAACACCATGAGTTTCAAACAGGGGAAACCGAGGCACACGGGTGAGAAGCCACAGTCACAGGTTTGTGCAGTAGTGGAGGTGGAAAGAGGATCAATGGCTTTGTTGGGCTGGTCCTTGAGCTACCTAGTAGTAGACCAAATCTCCCCCGTCTGTCTTTACTCCCCTTTACCCAGGGAGATGGCATTGGCAACACTCTGAGCAATGTGGGCAGCAGAGCAGAGGTGGTTCAAGTCACATTTGAGTTCAGGATACTACCCTTGTGCCCCCAGTTCCTCTACCCTACCCCTGTGCCCCAAACTAGGAGCCTTGACTCCTTCTCATGACTTTTTCCTTCCATTCCCCTTCCAGCATCTCTGAGATCATGACATCTGATGGACCGGAGGGCGGTGGAGCAGTACACTGAGTTGCCATTGCCCACGTGTAACGGAGCTGGGCACTCGAGGATGGATGATTTCCCTCTTCGGAAGCCTGGGATGAGGCTTAGCTGTAGCAAAGCAAGTTCCCTCCCTGTGTTTTGCCCTTCAAGGGATAAGACATCCTCGACATGCCACATAGCCGGATTTTTTCCTTCTGTTGCCAGTGGCTTTCAGCTCTGGCAGACCTGTCAGCGTCTCTTTTTATTGTGCCTGTCAGTGCCAAGCGACATTTTTGTTTTTAATACAGGGAAATGTTTAAGCCTGGGTGATCTCTGGAGGGGAGATGCTCTAATTAACTGCCGTGCATGTTGGGGAGGAAGACAGTGTTTCTCTACCTCCCAAAAGAGCAAATCTGAGCTGCCTATCAGCCAAGCACGTCTCTCCTTGTGTCTGCCAGAGGATGGTTTCTGTTTGGGGATGCTGAGAAGCACCCCAGCACAGCTGGTGACTGGTCCGTCATGGTCTGACACTCAAAACAGGGAGACAAATATCCACCTTTCTGGTCAAGTGTCCTGGTTTCGGCTGGGATAGAGTTAATTTTCTTCCTAATAGCTGCCATAGTGCTGTGTTTTGGATTTAGGATGAGAAGAATGCTGATAACACACTGATGGTTTAGTTGTTGCTAGGTAGTGCTGACACCAGTCAAGGACTTTTCAGCTTCCCATGCTCTGCCAGGAGCACAAGAAGCTGGGAGGGGGCACAGCCAGGACAGCTGACCCAAACTGCCCCAAGGGCTATTCCATACCATATGACGTCATGCTCAGTATAGAAACTGGGGGGAGTTGGCCGGGGGGCAGCGATTGCTGCTGGGGGACTGGCTGGGCATCGGTCGGTGGGTGGTGAGCAATTGCATCACTTGTTTTTTCCTGGGTTCTGTTCCTCTTTTTGTTGTTTTCCTTTTCACCATTTTTATTATTACTATTTTTTTATTATTATTATTGTTATTATTATAATATTTTATTTCAATTATTAAACTGTTCTTATCTCAACCCATGAGTTTTCTTACTTTTGCCCTTCTGATTCTCTCCCCCACCCCACCGGGGGCAGAGGGTGAGCGAGCAGCTCTGCGGTGCTTGGCTGCCGGCTGGGGTTAAACCACGACAGCAAGGTGTGTGGTTGTGTTGGGTCAGAGGGAGTCAATGGTCAGGAGTGCCTGGACACAGCCTTGTCTGCCTACAGCTTTGGTTTTTTGGTAAGGGAGATGGGTTCCTCCTGAGTTACGCTTCATTGCTGAAAAATGCATTCTTAAGCTGTTTTGTGGGGAGAAAGAGCTGAGATAGATAACTTCTGGCTTTGTATTTCTCGGTGACACAAGTATTGTCTAACAGTGTTTCTTCTTGATTAAGGTTTCATTGCTCACCTAGGCAGGCTTCTTGGTGTTAAACTTGCACTTAAGTTTCTCATTAAAGAATTGTCTTAGAGCACTAAATACTTCCTGGCACCAAAAGTCCCCGCTGAACCAAAGCGCAGGATTTACCGATATGCTGCATGTTGGAGACCACATAAACCATACAGCATCACATCTGTCTGCAGGAATATGTCAGGAAAATTATGTTTTGAATGTTTTTTGAGTGGGACATTTGGAGCAATGCAAAAGGGAAGAATATTTTTTGGGAAAAAAAAAAAGGTCAAGCAGCTCAAGCTCAAGCCTTGCTCATGGGCAGGTAAGTGAGGGCAGATAAGGTGACTCCTTGTGCTCCTCCCCAGAGGCACAAGGTGAAGACCTCTATAAGAAGAGGACCTTATGACTGGTGGCTTTGCCTCGGGGTAAGGGGGAGGCAGAAGGTCCTTGCCCAGTGCCATTGAATGTCTGTACAAATCTCTTTGGAAGGACTTGGCCGTACTCAGCAGTCCTGGTCTGGCACTGAGCATCAGTGGAAGCAGGTACCTACACACACACGGAGCAGGGAAGGAGCTCTGTATGCTTCTGCAACGATGATGGAGCCGAGTTAATTCCCTGTGCTGCACTGCCCCCACCCTTTGAGCATTTTGCCCTTCTGGGTCTCTGTTCCCTACAGCAAAATGGAAACAATAATTTTTTAGTGTCTGATTTGTTTGTCTGGGAAAGTCTGCCCTGTCCATGGGCTGGGGAGGAAGGACTAATTTTGGCTGTTCTGGTAGGGGTACGTGGACGGGCATTGGTCCCTTGAGCAAATCTGCGGGGACAGAGGCTGCACACAAAGTCCCGTAGGTGCCTCTGTGGGAACCTGCTCTTACAGCACTGGTTATACAGAATTTAGCAGGATCTAAATGCTGTTTCCTTGCATGCCATTAGGTGGTGATGGAGGAAGCAGGACAGACACAATCCACAGAGTTTCAAGACAGAAAAATCAGAAAATTCCTTAAACTTCTCACGAAGGAAATATTCCTTTGTCGGCTGCTCAAATAAAGGCAAAACGGGTAGGGGAGGGTGATGCCACGTGTATCTGAAAGAGGGATAGCTGGGGAAGGGGGAGCAGACTGGCAAACGGAGTCACTGCTCCCCTACTCTTGAAGAGGGCAGTGAGTATCTGACGGGGAGGGCACAAAACCCAGGCTTTTGGTAGGGGAATTATGGGGGGAGGAGAGGGAGAAGAGCAAAGAGACGAAGCTCTGCAGATTTTCTCCTCGGCACTGCTGACACAGGCTGGGAATGAGGGTGGGAGGCACCGCCGGAGCGAGATGAAAGGAGGGGTGTGAACCGAGCAGGGCCACGGTGGCTTGATCTTGGGAACAAAACCTTCCTTGAGGGCTGATGTGTGAAAACTCAGAGTTTGAGAGGAACGGGAAGGGGGGGAAAAGGTAACTCAGAATAAGCAAACAACCACACGCAAAAATCTCAGCGCTGCTTTGCTCTCCATGGGTTTAATTGACTGTGACGGGCTGGTTTGGAAAGTGATAAATCTTGTCTTCACTGGCCTCGTAGTGTCACATCACCAGCCAAGGAGACCTGTTTGGTACCATGAACACCCTGTGGGAACTTCATCTTGCAGCATATAACGTTTATCATAGAATCATAGAATGGTTTGTGATGGAAGGGACCTTTAAAGGTCATCTAGTCCAACCCCCCCGCACTGAGCAGGGACATCTTTAACCAGATCAGGTTGCTCACAGCCCTGTCCAACCTGACCTGGAATGTTTCCAGGGATGGGGCATCTACCACCTCTCTGGGCAACCTGTGCCAGCAGTTCACCACCCTCATTTTCTTCCTTATATCTAGTCTAAATCTACCCTGGTTTATTTTAAAACCATGACCCCTTGTTCTATCACTACAGGCCCTATTAAAAAGTCTGTCCTCATCTTTCCTGCAAGCCCCCTTTAAGTATTGAAAGGCTAATGTCCTCCTCAGTGCCAGTAATGAGGGACTAGAGCCTGAACACCCTCCTTTTCACCACTAATCCTATTCCAATGCAGCAGTTAATATATTTGTTGCTTTTCACCTCTTTTATTTTTTTCCATATCTGCCCTGTATATCCAGCAGGGTTAGATTTCACTGTCTCGCTAAATGAAGCACATGGAGCGGGGCTGAAGAGACTTACAAGGATTAGGAGCTCCGAATCTATGGCATTTGGCATCTGTTCCTGCAAAACCCCAGCCTCAAATAGTGCTTTCCGTGCTAAGCTGGTAACGGGTGGGATCAGCAGTGGGATCAAGCTGGTGTCACGCCAGTGCAGGAACTCTTTGCCTCCAAGAAGCCTCCAAGAAAAGCCAGCACCGGGACTGGAGGGTAAGAAACCACTGCAGCCAGTTTTGCTGTAGCATGTCCTGCATCTATGCCTGAGCCTTTAACAATAAGAAATTGAATTAAAGCCTGAAAAGTTCAAATGCTTTAATATGAAAATCTTCTGGTCCTTCAGAGGAGAATTCTGGCTCTTCTCAGCATTCAGAAGGAAATATCCAGAAGGAAACATTCGGTTGTGTATCTCTTATGTCCTGGGTGCCAGCATGCTGTGTTTTTCCGTTTCATCCCCTGCTCAGAGCTTTTATTTCTTGGTGAGGGTATAACAGCCCTTCTCATCTGGAGGAGCCTGTGTGGTTTCAAGCTTGCATCGCAGTGTTTGAAGCTGCTCTGTATAAAAGTGAAGTGCCCTTAGAGGTAGGCGATGATACTTGAATCCCGAGACCAAACTCAGCCGGTGAATGGGGCACGGGAGAATTGCAAGGAATAAAAGACGTTGCCTGAGGATGAGGTGTTGAAAATGGCAGTGATGGACTCTGGGTGCCTGGACTGGAGAAGCTGCTGATTTTGGCTAGTCTGAACCCAGGAATTGCCCATATTTCATTTAACCTGGTACTCTCAGACTTTCCTATAGAATCACAGAATCATAGAATCACAGAATCATTTGGTTGGAAAAGACCTTTAAGATCATCGAGTCCAACCGTACCTGTCCACTACTAAACCATGTCCCTAAGCACCTCATCTGCCCGGCTTTTAAATACCTCCAGGGATGGGGACTCCACCACTTCCCTGGGCAGCCTGTTCCAGTGCTTGACAACCCTCTCCGTGAAGAAGTTTTTCCTAATATCCAATCTAAACCTGCCCTGGCACAACTTGAGGCCATTGCCTCTCGTCCTATCACTTGCTGCTTGGGAGAAGAGACCGACCCCCACCTCACTACACCCTCCTCTCAGGCAGTTGTAGAGGGCGATGAGGTCTCCCCTCAGCCTCCTCTTCTCCAGACTATAGTAGCAAGCCCTCTTGTATCAAACCTGGCTCTTGGTTTTCAGAGACATGGACGTTTCTCCTTGGGCCAGGCTGGGTCTTTCTCCCTTAGAGTTATAAAAGCCATTCAGAGAGCAGCAGGAGCAACAGAGGTCACACCAAATTGCACCGGGCGCTCAGGAGACCTCAAGTCCATCGTTATTTCATTTTTGACACAGTCTTCTCGAATTGCCCCAAAGAAAGGGCGGATGGATGCCTTTAAGAGACCTACCGTAGGCAGAGTCAGAAGTGCACTGGTACGCGCGTGAGTGCTTATTCGTGTGCGCTGCAGCGTTTGAAAGGCTGGAATAAATATTTGTCTCAGCAGGGATTTAGCAGTGCCTGTGCTAGCCGACCTTGAAGCTGACACTAAGCCGTGGCCATCACCCTATTTTCCTGATTACTTCTAGAATTCTTCATGGGTCAGTGGGCAGAAATGGTGCTGCCGGCACATGTCAGTGATAAATACTGTCCCTATGCTGCTCCGGTGGCAGGAGAAAGCCCAGGCTTTACCGGTTGCTACTGGGTTAATTGGGATTTGTTGAGATCTTGAATACTGGGGCCAGTTTATAGTGCTTCTCCCCAGAGAAAGGACATAAGGAAACGATGCAGTCAGGTGCGGCACTGCTGCACTAAGTACATTCACCACCGGCTTTCTTTTTTTTTTTTTTCCCTGTTTTGTAGGCAATCTCTGCAGCATGAAACACAATTGACCTGGTTTCTCTTGAAAGGAATAAAATAGCAATGCGGGCTACCTGGAGTCATTAAAAAGCCAATTTTATGTTGTTATAGCATGAGCGACACTGCTCTAGCCCAGTTTGCATCCTGCTGTAGATGTTCTTCATGACCAGGAACAAAGCTGCTTTACCCAAGGGTAGGTTGTTTAAAGAAAAGTAAATGCTCAGATGCTCCAGTGATGACACCCACATAAATATTTGGATAGGCAGAAGTCTCCCGTGGCAGGGGGACTATGTGAAGAATGCCGAATACTCAGGGAGGGATATAAATGGATGGTGGAGCCGTGCACAAGGTTATTCCTGACATAAACACAGAAATGTGTTTATAACCCAGCAACCGTGAAAAGATTCTCAATATTTCAGAAAAGTTTGATCCCAATGCTTTGGTGCCTCTTCCATGAGCCGAAGGCAGCTCTGGTACAGTGGAGGGGCAATGTCTGGACTGTATGAAGAAGGTCACTGCTTTTCACCTTCTTACTTATGCTTAAATTGTATTTAGCTAACCCCTAACCTGTGCTTATTTGTTTAGTAGTCACCCGTCTGCATCTGCAGCTGTCAGAGAGGAAGAACCTGCCGTTTCACCGAGCCCAGCTCCATTCCCCTTATGTGTTTCGAATTTCCAGATTAAATTTGTCCCCGCTTTAGTTTCCACTCTTTAATTTTTGTCCTGCTAATGGGTTACCTCCCCCTGAGGCATTTACACACCTCAGTCCAAGTCTCCTTTAACTTTTCCTTCTGTTAACTGAACAGATTCAGTTCTTAAGTCCTGTAAGGCGTTTTCTTACATCTATGAATCATCCTTGTGGTTATCTTCTGTATCTTCTCCATTTTTTTTTTTTCCCCAGCAGTCTTTTAAAAATAGCTGCATCACCGTCCTCTGGCTGCAAATTGTGACCTTTGGGCCATGTAAATGACTCCTTAGAGAGATCCGTGTTTCCATTTGCATCTGCTTGTCATATTTATTGCTCTTTCAAGCAAAATAGAAAGCGGCCAAGACTGCCCATATGTCCCTGTGATTACTGACATCGTCCCAACTGAGGTGGGACCTCTTAAACATCCCGACTGCGACACACTGATTAGAAAAGCCAAGATGCTCTGGAGGTGCTGGGGAGCTGAAACAAACTTGTTTTCCCTCTGCATCAGCTGGGGTAGAGCTCCCGGGATGCACGTTCATATCTGCAGATCTAATCCGTTCCTCTTAATGACCTGGGAGAGCTGGGCTTGACTTCCCCAGGGGCTGCGTTGAGTTGCGTCCGTGAGCGTGACTAATAACAAACAGCAACGTTTTCACTTAGGAGGAAACTCAGAAGCTCCCCTTGGTCTTTCTGTTGCTCTCTTGAGCAAAACCAGCCCACAAGAAGAAATCCAGTGATTTTACAGATCTGAAGTACATTGAAAATGTCCAGTTATTTATACTCTAAATGAAGAACAACTGTCATTTTTCTTTGCTCTGCTACCATGGTCTGCAAAAGCTCATCTGATAGGTACTGTGAGATCAAAGCAATTTATTAATGGTGTGTGTGAAGGAAGGGAATTGTATCAAACCGCAGCCTGAACAGGAGCTGCGTGTGCCTCGCTGGTTAGCGTGTGGGGGGCCTCTCTCCCTTCACGCCCTCAGCAAAACCAAAGTCATCACTTCTGTGCAGCCTGTGAGGGGGAAAAAAAGGAGAATGAGCTCTCTAAAACCTCCTGGTGATTGAACACAGCTTATAGCTTATGTCCAGGGTATCATGGCTTGGAGGTGTTTGTTGCTGGTAGGGAAAAAACAATTGTCCTCAGCGTTTTTGGGTCTGGAAAGGATCTAGCCTGTCAGACTTTGCTGGAGACTGGGTGGACTGGTCTTGTGCCGAGGAGGATTTGCCTAGCTTTGTAGCCCTGGAGTGAAGCCTGGATTTAGGCTTTCATGATTGGGAATGCCGAAGGCAGGCAAACGGCTGACGAACGGCTCTCTGCAGGGCTCTGCTAATGATATTAAATGGCCGTGGCCAAGAGATAAATCTTCATTTCTTTGCTTTCTGGAAAACCTCGCAACCTACATCACAACCAGGAGCGGCACGAAGGCTTGGTGCCAGGTTTCTTCACTGGGATAAAGGGATGCAGAGGCGTAGAGCCGGTGCCAGAAATTTTATCTGTTGTCTCCTTGGTGATCCTTTGTATCTCTTCCCTGTGGTTTTGGACGGTATCCTTTATACCTACACTGCGCAGAGAGATTTGACAAGGGACAGGACTGTGGTGGTGTTGGGTGACAGTGAGATGTTCTCCTACTGCAGCCATGGCTTTGGCCTCTGGCCACCTGCATCTTCAGGGCATGCTTCCTTCTCAGCTGTGCTCTGTCCAGAAGTAAATCCCTAAGAACCACAGCTCATTTATCTTGGGATATCACTAGTTATCCTCATATTAGATTGTATTTCCCAGGGATTAGAGGTGGCCTGAGAGGACCGGTGGTGCCTCTTCCGAATTGTCCACTAATCCCTAGGAAATGTTGTTGCTTGGATCCCAGCCACATGGCTGTGTGGTGGTATGGAGAAGGATGCTCAATGTTTCTCCAGCCCTTTGTCTCCAGCGTGACTCAGTGCAGGTATCTTGGCCAAAGGGTCGGGGGTTCTCTGGAGTTTTGTCACATACAAGCCAAAGCCAGGCTGCTTCCACCATGGGACAAGGAAGGAGAGGAGCAGGCTGTGGCATGAAGCTGCCTGCTCCTTCTGCTCCCAGAGCTAGCCCTCATTCCAGCGTTAGGAGAGAAATGTTCCCGTTGATATGCTCAGGAGGAGGACTGAGTGCTGTTGAGGTTTCCTCAGCAGGAAGGAGCGATGGTGAGGGGGGTTTGCCCTGACCCCAGGACTCAGGACATGTTGGTTCACATCTCTGCGGTACTATGGTTTTTGGAAGCAGTGCATATCTCCTCAAGCTAAAGTGTACGTCAAGGAAGGGTGAATAAAAGCTGCAGGCATCTGAAAGCCCCGATGTTGAACTCAACTCTTGCACTTGGAGGCTGTGGGACCAAACAAGGGGCATCTTTCCAGGGGGCTGCTGGAGAGGTGTCGTTTCTGAATGTAGGGCACAGCCGGCCTCAGTCCCCCTCAAGAAAAGGGGCAGGTGGGTTTCTCTGAGCTTTCTATCAGTCTTAGGAACAACGAGAAAGCGGGAGCTTTGTCAGCACAGTCAGCATTTGCAAGCTGCTTTGTATCTCAGGCAGGATCAGTTCTGGTCAGCTGCCTTTTTCCTTTTAAGTGGGCTATTTCTTCCCCCCACCCCAGTCTTCAAAGTTCCAGTCTCTTTTCTCAACCGCAAGAGGATGTCTGCTTTCTATTTTAAAGTTGTGGTCAGAAAACACAGCCGGAGGAAATGGCTTGAAGACTGCTCTGAAATAGTGCGGTAATGTCGTCTGATGGCTGTGCTTGCGTCGCGGTTACATCTTTACCTCTGCAGTTCGCCCTCCTCGGAGCATTGCAGCCTCCGTGACGGGGGAGCTGCCTGTTGCACAGCGCTAGCAGCTGACCCACCAGGAACATCAACCAGGCGTTTGGGGTATATTGCTTACCTCAGAGTGAGAAACAAAAACATTTCGATAAGCAGGTAAGTGTGGGGGTGTTTCAAGCTTTTCCTGCAGTCATGCACTTGTGCTCAGAAGCCATGATCCTGAAACGCAGAACATATGCTCGCGGTGAGCTTGCTCTGTGCTCTCAGAGAGACAACACGCACGCGTCAAGCTGGTGCCTCTGGGAGCAAGTCTTGTGAGGAGCGGCTGAGGGACCTGGGGTTGTTTAGCCTGGAGAAGAGGAGGCTGAGGGGAGACCTTATCGCCCTCTACAACTGCCTGAGAGGAGGTTGTGGTGAGGTGGTGTCGGTCTCTTCTCCCAAGGAACAAGTGATAGGACGAGAGGCAATGGCCTCAAGTTGTGCCAGGGGAGGTTTAGATTGGATATTAGGAAAAACTTCTCCACGGAGAGGGTTGTCAAGTGTTGGAACAGGCTGCCCAGGGCAGTGGTGGAGTCCCCATCCCTGGAGGTATTTAAAAGCCGGGCAGACGAGGCGCTTAGGGACATGGTTTAGTAGTGGACAGGTACGGTTGGACTCGATGATCTTAAAGGTCTTTTCCAACCAAATGATTCTGTGATTCTGTGATTCTGGAAGGACCAGGGCTGTCCTTCCCTTCACTCATGGAAGCTCACTTCTCCTCTCTTTCCACTCTGTTGTCCAGCACTGTAGTGTATGTCATCTTCTTTGCTGTTCTTCATTTTGGTTTAGCCCAGATCTGCCCCTGAAGTTCCCCATGTGTCACCAAATAACCTCTGAAAACACCTCTACGGAGCAACAGACCATGCTGACAATGTGGATGATCACTGGAAAGTGCCCGTGCCTTGATGTTATTTGTTTGCTCACGTAGAAACATCCTATTTCATTGGAGAGGTCACATAACTCAGGTTTTTTATCTGCCAAGTGAATAGCATACTGCTTTTAGAGAGGGGTTGTGAAAATAAAGGTTTGAGCTTGGTGAAGGAGGTTATGAGGACTGTAAGGACCTTAAGTGCATCTCACTGTCGTTTTTCCGCTTTGGTTGAGTTTTTGAGGCCATTATATTTCCCAAAACCTCCTCCGCGACGGTCTCTGTTACTCCTGCTACACTGCAGCCTGGGACCCAAGAGCACCAAGAGGTTTCTTGAATATTATGAAATGATTAAGATGCACACAGGAAATACGACTGCATAAGGCTGTGACCGTAACACATTGGTGAGAATTTCCTCTCAAAGCCAGGTCTTCAGTAAGAACAGATGTTTTCAGATAGGAGAAAAATACTTTGTACTGATGAGAGCAAGTTTGGGAAGGAAAATGCAATTCCATGTAGGAAACCTAACCTGTGCAGGTGCATGTTGCACACTGTTTTCATAAAAGTCAGATTTGATTTTGCAGCAAACAGACGCACTGACTCAGACCACCAAACTGACCCCTCTGTAAAAGGAGATTGTGGATGGACATTTCCCCCAGGCCTGCCCAGGGCAAGGGAGTAGTCACCCTCCTACCTGCTTTATGCCATCTTGACAGAGAGCGGAGGCTGTTCCAGCTTAGCAGTGCATTTTCCTTGAACTCCCTACTAAATCAATGTAGCTGAGCTAATTCTTCTGATTTTGCCTGCAGCGTTTTGGGAGGGCTCATGCAAGGAGCTTGGCCAACCACCAGTGGACTCACTCAAAATGAGGGAGGAAACACGATGGGGTTTGTCTCTCACCGGCACAGCTGGATCTGGAACAGGTTTTCTTTTCGCCATATACTTTTCTTTTTGACATTTGCCTATAGTCTGAGGTCTTATGTTTCATCGCTGGAGCTCGATGCATACAGCAGAAATTGTGTAATTACCCCACCGTAATTGCACCCACACTAGGGGCTATCCTGGTGCAGCAGTCCTGGTGTATTGAAAGCGTTCTGCACGACCAAAATGGGTATAACCAGTGGCTCAAGTGGCTTGTTGTAGATGTTTATACCACACTGGCCCTTCTCAACGTACCAAACTAACTATGCTGGTCAAACTGGCACCGTACTGGCCCTTTTCACAACATGGGACTCTGGAGGACAAAATTCCATAGAAGACATGTCCACTTCCATCACTGGTTACACTGGCACAAACTGCATTCCCCAGGCCTTATAATACATTCCAATCATTTTTTTCTTTTCTTAGTCCCGTTTGAAAGAGACTTTCACTATTTTTATTCAACAGGTTCCACGAACTGAATTGACATAACCACTCCCCTTGGTGCCCTTTGAACGTCTTTCACGACTCTGCCCCCCTGCCCATTTGTTACACGGCACAGTGATACAGGGAAAGGGATGAAGTCAAAAAGGCACTGAAAGTCCTGATTTTTGCATCGACTTAATCTTTCATAACTCCTGGCAATATTTCATTTATATAACACCCTTTATCCCAAAGTGTATTACAAATTCCATAAATAAATGCGATACTGTGCTAATGAGGTCTTAGATCTGTCAAGGATGCAGCCTGGGGCTGTGTAACTGCAGGTATGTCTCATCAAAATCACTTTGGTCTTTCTCTAACCTTCATCCTGTAACAAAGTGCTTACAAGGCTGTCTTGAGCAAAGGCGGACTTCTGGCTAGCATCAACAGGAAGGAAAAAGTTGAACTGAGGGATAGAGGAAAGATGTTGCAGTGAGAAAGAAATGCCCCATTCAATCCTTGTGATTAAGCCTGTGCCTCTCAGAGTTGGTGGAAGAAAAAAGGGACCTATAAATCAGAGCTGGCCTGCACCAACAGGGAGGCAATGAGAAGATGAGGGGTCTGAGAAGATGAGGGATGCGAGTGGAGGGCCGTGAGGGTGCTTATGTGAGGGGTGGGCAGAAATATTAACTTTTTCTATTTGGATGTAAACCTATCAGCCCCAGAGCCAGAGAACAAGACCTAGCAAACAACTACACACATACTATCATCTGGGAGACGGGCATTTCCCTCATCCTCTGGGTTGTTGTAGGGATCAGTGCGCAACAGCCTATGGGCTATCACCTACCCCAGTGATGGGACCACCTGCGAATTGCCATGAAGTAAAGGGCAATGTGACAAAGGAACGAGAGAGGCTGAGCTCTTGCTTTGAGAGTTTCTCATCTGAAATCATGGTGAAATCAAAACGTTATTGCTGCCATAAAGTGAACCGAGATGATATGGCTCCCTTGCAGTTTACTCCCTGCATTTAGAGGTGCTTTGACTAGCATTCATAGAGGCTGCAGTCATAATATCAGCAGCTTCTCAGTTATTAGGAGCTCTCGGAAGGACCTTTGTGTGCCAAGCAACCGTGCTTTTTATTAGCATTGATGGTATGTGTCAGTGGTTGGCCTCTGTTTATGCTGGCATTAACAAGTATTGGGAGGAAAATTGTGTTGTCAAGCGCAAGTCAAGCAGAAATAATGGTACTTGAATTCTTTCTCTGCATCCATGAAGTGATAGCATTTCTGGTCTTTAGCATCTATTTTATGTTTATGTTTGACGGCAAAAATCTTGCCGTACAATATTGCAGTTTCCCTAGGATGAGTTTAATTTTGTCTTCTGTAAAAACGTTCTTGTTTCTGGGGTTAAAAGCTGATTATTTGCAGCCTTCACCTCCCCTCTGAATGCAATCTCTTTCCCAACAAGTAAAATCTGGCCTCCAAACCACATCTGGACTGCAGAGCTCCAACGTGAGCTTCTGCTACCCTGCTCTTTCAGGGAAACTCAGCTGATATGCAGCTGCATTTTCAAAGCATGGATATTTGCCCGTGTTTCGTGTCTGTGCCATGTCTGGAAAGAAGGATATGTTCAAGATTTCAGCAGTTCAGCACGTTTCAAGAGATCTGGATTTACTCCCATGTTCTGCTACTGACTCCCCAGGTGACCCCGGGGGAGTCCTACACTCCATCTGTGCTTCGCTTTCCCGTCTGTAAAAGAAGAACACGCTCCTCTCAATTTTTTCTGTCTTATATTTGGATTAGGAGATTTTTGCAGCAGGAATTGTCTATTACTTTGTGCAGTTGATGCCTGGATCACTGAGGCTTGGGTCTATGTTGGGGTCAATGCAGCAGTATTCTCCCTAGATGACCACGGCAGTCTGCGCTGGATTTCAGCAAGGAGTTTGTGGCTTTGAGGCACACTCCTGACAAAAGGACAGACGCCAGCAGAGCGGCATCCCTGAAGCTAGTAATGCTGTGGTGACTTACAGGGAAACACCTTTCAGGTTGAAATTGCTGTGGCCACAGTCAACTTCTTGCCCTAATGACTAACCCCAAGAAGCACATAATTTTCAATTCCTTTAATTTGTCTTGGCTCCTTATTTAACCTGAAAAGCCAAGATGTAACCAAACTTTCCTCGGTTATTCACCCCTTGCTGTTATTCTCTGGAGAGTGACCACTACTATATCCCTCGTTTCAGTTCTGAATATACGTTCGAAAGCCACCACGAGCAAGCTCCGCGACACCCCTTTTTCTTTTTTCTTCAGCTGCCTGCCTGCGTGTACGCCCAGGCAGCGTGTACCTCCTAATGCATTTGCTCGATAAGTTTCAAAGACCTCAGCGTAATTGATTTTTCACTGCTAGCATTAGTCCAGGAAATCAGAGCTCCCATCCATCCTGCCAAAGGAGGAGGATTTATCATTGAGGTAGAAGCTGCGCTGCCTGGTGTCAGGTCATTCCTGACTTTGGTGGTTTCTCTGCGGCAATGTCAGCACGCTCGGTTTCTTTGCCAGACGTGAATGCTGAGCGTTGGGGTGTCCTCGTGGGTGGCTCTGGAGTGACAGCGAGGTGCGTTCAAATCCTGATGTGTGCTGAACCCAGCGGGGAGGGAGGACAGGGGTCTCCGCGTGGTGTGGTCCTCCTCAGGAAGAAGAAAGACCATGCGTGTCCTTCACAAGAGGCTCTGTGCTCAGGGCTGCTCTGTGCACAGCAGGTGATGTACTGGCCTTGTCAAAGTCTGGTTAGACTGCTCTGGCCCTGTGAAGACCTTCCCCCAACACCACGTAGAGCTGTTCAGGGGAATCTCTTCCTCCATCCAGGAACAGTGGGACGCATGAACTTTAACCCAGGTCCTCACGTAGCATTTTGCACCTGTAAAACCATTTGGGTCAGCAGGTAACGTCTTCTTACACATGGCAGTTTTATAGCACCTGAAGCAAAGGCTGATGTGCTGGCGGGAAGACAACCTGTCCCCTTTTCTCTCTCCCAGTCTATTAGTAGTGGCAGTCTTTCCAAACCGTTACGTACCTATGGCCTGGTGTTTAGCATCGACTCCTCATTTGGTGTCCGGGGACCAGTGATTTTTAAGATGCCTCACCCAAGCTCAGTGCCGCGCTAAGAGAGTCCAGGTCCTAGGAGCATCCAGCCTCCAGGTGAGCAGAGGATGGCCAAAGCAGAACTATTCTATTTTCTCGACAGAAATAGGTCTGAAGCCTGTCCCAATCATAGAATCAGAATCATAGAATCATAGAATGCTTTGGGTTGGAAGGGACCTTTAGAGGTCATCCAGTCCAACCCCCTGCAGTGAGCAGAGACATCTTTAACCACATCAGGTTGCTCAGAGCCCCGTCCAACCTCACCTGGAATGTTTCCAGGGATGGGGCCTCCACCGCCTCTCTGGGCAACCTGTTCCAGTGCTTCACCACCCTCACTGTAAAAAATTTCTTCCTTCTATCCAGCCTAAATCTCCCCTCCTTTAGTTTAAACCCATCACCCCTTGTCCTGTCACCACAGGCCTTGCTAAAAAGCCTGTCCCCATCTTTCCTCTAGGCCCCCTTGAAGCACTGCAAGGCCGCACTAAGGTCTCCCCGCAGCCTTCTCTTCTCCAGGCTGAACAGCCCCAACTCTCTCAGCCTGGCCTCGTAGCAGAGGTGCTCCAGCCCTCGGATCATTTTTGTGGCCCTCTTCTGGACCCGCTCCAACAGCTCCATGTCCTTCTTGTGCTGAGGGCTCCAGAGCTGGACGCAGGGCTCCAGGTGAGGTCTCACCAGAGCCGAGTAGAGGGGCAGAATCCCCTCCCTCGACCTGCTGGCCACGCTTCTTTTGATGCAGCCCAGGATAGGGTTGGCCTTCTGGGCTGCAAGCGCACACAATCCCAAGTGCCAGCTTGGTTAAGACACATATGCTTCTGTAACCAGCGTTGGGCAGTGGCACCATGCATCTAGAATGATTTTTGAGTCTTTCTCAACCAGTGGGTCAAATATTCACTTACACCTCAGTCAACAGTCTAAGATGTAGGAGTGGAGTGACATTCAGATTCATACTTCTAGATTTAAAATGATTCATCTCAATCATGCTACCATCATTAAGGCTTATAAGAATGAGCTATTTTGACCTGCTTACTCCCGCATTCCTATGGCCCTAAGGGTGTTTAATAGCTTTAACTGCAATGATCTGAACAGCGCAACCTTTGTGCTGGACCCATGGACAAGCTGCCATCTATCAGCTGAGCGACGGTGACTCATCACAGGTGAGCTTTCAGCAGGGAGCAAATGTGAAGCGAGGAAAGAGGGTAAGACAACTCACGTTGACACAAGCCAAGAACGCATCGATTAACCCGGCACTGATAGCTTGTTCCATAACTTGTCACCCGTTAAAATATTGTGTTTATATTCACGCTGATATACTGCCAGTTGCACTAAAAATAGACCAAGTGTGCAGCTTTTAGTCCACCAGAAGAAGAGTTTTCATACATTTCACAAACTTCACCGTGACTAATTCCTTGCTTGTCTCTGAAGTGCCCCCAGGCAGTGTGTTTTGCCAGAAGTGTCCAGTACACCCTGGAAGTATCCTCTACAAAATAAAACAGGAGAGACACGCACTGTTCATCAAAGCCCCATGATATGCAGACCCCCTTCGGCCAAGCAAGTCCCAGCGCGGGGAAAGCAGGCTGTTAAGACACTGGCAGCCCCATGTGGATGTTGGGGATGTGCGGGGACAGCAGGACCATCGTGGGCTGCTCCGTTGGCTCTGCGTGGGTGGCACAGGCTGGCAGGAGGCAAGTGCAAGGGATTGCACGGAGTCCTGCTCCCGTGCAATTAGCAGCTTGAGCAGCTGGAGTTGATGTGGTGCCTGCTGTGGAGGGTTAGGCTGGGAAAAAGATGATTTTCAGTCTCCTTTGGATCCCGTTTGTCAGGAAGCTCTTGACAAAGGAGGGGAGCAGGGGACTGCTGAAATAACCTGCTCTGGAGAAGGGTGGTTTCAGCAGTCCTTCTTCTGCAAACAGGCAGGAGAGGGAAGAGCTGTCTGATGAGGGAAGACTTTACGGTTTCATTAAACCAAAAACAAACACAAAAAAAGTCAGTTAGAAAATCAGTAAGATACTCATACCCCTAAGCTGAGGCAGCCCAAGTAGCCTCTATAAGAGGGACGTCCTTTTCTCTGCCCATCCTATCTTTCCTACTGAAACAATAGGGGAAGAATACATTTCATCTAACGTTAGAGGTTTAAAAGATAGCTGCTAATTTTAAATTAGTCATCCAGGCTCTTTCTACATCAGTCAAGAGAAGCAGATACTTCCAGAGGGTAGTTCATTCTCTGATGATGGTTTTTTGGCAGTTTGGTGGGATTCAGCTGTATATCAGTAGGTTTGTGACCTTCAGATAAAATGCAGAGGTTGGACCCATGGACTGCACATGTTTTACAGGTCTCTGGCCAGGTACTCTACAGTCCTTATCTTTTTGTTTTCTCTTTCTTTTCCTTTTTTCTTTCCCCATCCCCCCCCCCACCAGAGCAGCGATAACTGCTTGCATCTCTGTTCCTGAGTGTTCCTGAGACTGCTTGTTCAGTTCCCTCCTTCGTCAGTCACGAGGCCATTTGTCACCTGTGCCCTGCTAAAATGTGCTCTGATGTATTGCATGAGCTAATTCCCCTGATTCTGCCTCACAAATCTCTATTTGTCTTGTTCATTAACATAATTACTTCCCTGCATTACCTGATGCCTGTAATAAAAGTCTCCATTCCTCCTGTTGAAAGCTGTAGAGGTTGATAGCATGGTAATAAAAGTCAACAGTACGGGTGACTTAACAAATGACTTTCCCTTCAACTATTTGGCTGGTTTAGCAGAGCTCCCTTTCCCCAGTGCCCTTGGATCAAGGGAGCTCAGGAGTTCATGTGCTAACAGTTTTGCTCAATGTAGAAGGCACTAGAAACTTCTTTAGAGAGCTCACCTTGACTGTTTGCCTTGTGATAGCTAAGAGCAGATGTGAGGTAAGAGGAAACTCCTTTTGTTGCATGGAAAAAGATCCATTCCCAAATGCAAGAATGACATTCAGTGCTAGAAATGATGCTATGAAGAAGCGGAAATTGTTTTTTAAGATGTCTTTATTGTATACTTGCAATTCTGGGTCCTGTGAATTGCGTGCATTGACTGGGAATTAATTCTCTTTAAGAACCAGTTTCCATTCAAATATTATTTTTGCCCTACTTTGTCTATTTCTGCCACCCATGGAAATTATTTCAGAACTGGAAAATAAGTCTTACAGCAAGACCTCACAAACTCTATCTACCCTACTGCGGTCAATAGGGGGGATTGATTGCTGCCTTTAAAAGTACATCACCGAGAGGAAAATATTGGATGCTAATGGGGTCTTTAATCTAGACAAGAACACAACACAACAAGGAGAAAAATATTAATGGTGAGGGTGATTCACTTACTAGAGCAAACTCCTAAGGGAATTATTGTTTATCTCTTGAAGTTTGTGATCGGCTCTATTCAGTTGACTGAACATATGTACCTAGTGCCTTTTTGCATGACCTGGCGTAACTGAGACATCTGTCTGGGGCTGGCAGGACCTACGAGGTACTCAAGATCTTCTGAAGTGGCAGCTAGTCGTGCAGTGGGAGAGCCCCGTGAGTCTCAAATGGCACTAGAAGCCCATTTTTAGGCAACTAAATTACATCCCTAGGCTCTGATTACGGATTTAAAGGAAGAAGTTGGTACTTTTAGGGAGCAAGGTGTTTAATCATACGTCCTCTTTAGGATGAGGTGAATTGCCCCCTTGACTGATTTCATATGGGGTGAGGAGCTCAGCCAGAGGCATCTATGCCTACTGAGATGGATGCCACCCAGAAAGCCTAAGGGAGGAGCTGGAGTTAAACCCTGGTTCTCATGTCCATCTCCATTGCCTGTCTCACAAGAGCAATATTACAGAATTTCATGCTGCTTTTATCCTGGTCGGGAAGTCTGGTGACCTGTGTGCCTCAGCTCTGACTCCTAGGCCATTTGATACCTCCTGCACTAAGCAGGCAAATTGCCCTGCCTCTGCAATTAGAGTAATTAGGGAAAGCAATGTTTTGAGCTACCGGCAACTCTAAGAACAAAACATTTCATTTGAGTCAAAGTGCTCTGATCAACGTTTGAGCATTAAGATAACAATAGAGCAATTAAGGAAATTTTGAAAATGAAAAGCTTGTGTGGGTGGAAATAGTTTCTTTCAAAACTGTCATCAAAACATCTGAACTCTTTAAGAATGCTCCTTTTCCTTTTGTTTTGAAATTGCTCATTTAGGAGAACAACACAGTAACAGGGGTGTATCACAGGCTGGTATCACCCGTTCTTCTCCACCTTTCTTCTCCATTCCCGAGAACAAATGTTCCAAATTCCTTCCAGTATTGTTCCAAATTCCAAATCCCACTACAACGTGGACAGGTCTGTTTCCCAGGTGTGGGACTGAGATCAAGATCTGACTGCTGAAATTTCCACCAGCCTACACACAGAAGTGCCTAGAGCACATCTAGGGACAAACAAAAAGTTGTCCAGCAAAGATTATTCTCTTAGGCTCTCATTCCTTTCTGAAGGTTAAAAAAAAAATGGGGAAAGACTCACAGGAGCTGAAAACTTATCTGATGGGCTCCAACGCAGGGTGAATTGTCCCCGTCTGCAGTGATGCTTTGTGAGAGAAAGAACCCGAGGGTGGAAAACAAAGGAAATCATGCCTGGAAAATAGCGCGGATTGCACCTTGCTGCAGGCAGCGAGGTATTTACTGTAAGACACCCTGTCTCAGGCTGATCAAAAAGGCTCTGTCTCGCTGACAAGTGAAGTGATTTTCCTGGTACTGGGAAAAGAGATGAACTTTTAGTGAATGCCTCTGAGCATCAATGAATGCAGAGTGCAGGAGTCGCTCTGACTCTGTAATGAGTCCAGCTCAGGCTGAAATCATCTCACTGCACGGAGAGGGATTCAGACTTGCCACCGTTGTAATCGTGCGGTAGGAAACAGCTCTCCCTTCAGCGGGATTCAGCCGAGATCAGCTTCCTATGCAGTTGAGATGATTTTATAAACCTATTCCTGAGTGAAGGTAGAACACCGTCCCCTGCCCCAAGCTCTCTAGGAAACACTGGATTTCATCATATGTCCTGTGAGTGAGGGCTCTGGAGGTAACCCAAACACACGTGGCCTTAACTTGTGAAGTCCTGAAAGGGTTAAACCCCTGACAATCCCTGTCTCAGACCTTACTGTGAGCATCCTTGTTCTCTTGTGTTTTCTACTCCTGCAAAGATAGCTTTAAGTATTTGCTGAGCAGAGTTGATAACTAGGATAGATATTTCGAAGAATGCAACTTCTTGCGTGACAGGATTAAAACAGACTTTGAATAAGCTCGTTAGGCTCCCTGTGTAAAATCAGTGATAACATAGACTCAGGACACCAGTGCCGAGATAAGCACTCGGTTAAGAACCAGTTTAAACCAACCCCTTGTAATAGTCCGAGGCCAAAGGACTGATGAGCCAATTCAATGACTATATATGGGCAAAGGAGACCCAAAGTTCAACCAGCAGACAGGTGTGGAAGACCATCAGAGACCACCGGAGGACCCCCGAAGACCACCAAAGAGGACAACTATGAATGCAGATTGAACATTTGCATATGTTAATGAATTCTCGGAAATCCTATGACTATGTATGACTTTACAGCATATAATCTTTGGAAGTTTACCAAATCACTGGAGCACTCATGGTGGAATAATCCCCAGTGCTGCCCAGCGCTGTAATAAAGGATGCCGGCTTAATAGTAACTTTGTTGCCATTGAGTTTTATTTCGGGAACTTTCTGGATACTCCGTTTCCTCTTCCGGGGAGGTTCGGACATTGAAGGATAGTATCCGCGAATTTTTGTATCAGTCCTAGTTGCTTTAGTGGGATAATCAGGCTCAGATTTTCCAGGAAGGTCATTTGCTTCCCATTAACCTTCAGTTTGGGCTTCTCTTGCCGTAGCTGAGCACCCACCAGCACAGAGGTGTGCGTTGCTTCCTTAGCCCCAGGTACAGGGAGTGGGAAAGAGTCTGATGTTCCCTTCAGAGATGAAGAAGGATGGTACCTCTCCATCCATCCCAGCCCTGTGGAGTGGGGACACAGCCATATGGAAGAGGAGGGTCTGGTCCCTTTCTGGGGAGGGACAAGGAGGAGACGCAAAGTGAGAATTGTATCTTTTAATTTTAGGCATCTAAAAGTCAGATGACAACATCTGAGTCCCTCATGATGGGGCCACCCTATCTGTAAGTAAGCCCTTCCAAAAGACCCTGTTCAGACTAACCTTAGACTCTTATTTTAGGGTGAGGCGAATCACCCTCTGGACGTGCCCATTTTTCTGTGTTGACTATAGAAGGAGACTGGAGTGAGCAGCTCGGGCTTAAATATCTGTATTTTAGACATGTCAGACCCAGAAGGAGGTTCCCATCCTCATCTTCCCCACTGCCATCAGAGCTGCACCTACCCCAGGTCTTCAGGAGAGCAATAGTTGCAGGGAATCTGGGCCATAGTCACATCGCAGGATCCAAAATATCCATGGTATCTTTAATCTTTTGGATGCTCTATGTTTGTACATGTCCAGAGAAATCACGACAGCTTCTAATAGGGGAGAGCTATACTGATGAAAACGTGATGAATACTAGCCTGACTTTTAATCTATCACTTATAGGAATACGCTAAAGGGGGTATTTATGGACAAACCCACAATTAGTGTGAACTGGGTTGGCAGACGGAGAGGTGGCAGACGCTGGCGATGATCCCTCTGTGCTTATTTTAGAGGTGTTGTTAAGGCTGTTCTGGACACGCTCACCGCATGATCTCTATTACCATTTTGTCTGCAGGAGTTTGGCATACCCAACAGTCATAAGCAAAATCTTATCAGTTGAGGCTTGAATATGGAAAAAGATCTATGTGATAGTACTAAAGCAGTAAAGATATCATGAGGAGAGATCTTTGTGACTTTTAATTTTGCAGATATTAGATGGAGAAGAAATGAATTTTCCAGCGAGTT
>VYZW01019053.1:204449-238589 GCA_013401315.1 Balaeniceps rex | reverse complement strand
AATGAATTTTCCAGCGAGTTGACCAAGACGCTACTGGATGTGACAGCTGGAAGATTTTTTTCATCAAACGTGTGTGGAATCCTGAAGTCTCAGAAACAGAACCTGAACCCAGCCAAAGATAAGTAACTCATGGGAAGGGACTGAAAATCTGACTGGCTGAATACCCGCTTCTGAAAGGTTAATAAACTGCCTTAACCCTGGATACAGAGAATGAGAAAGAGAGTCACTGACTCAGGAGAGGATGACATGGCCCATTAGGTGAATTTTAGTATGTAAATGGCAAGGAGCAAGGTGTGTGTGAGTCCAGCTGAGAAGACACCTGACCATTTCCCACCTTGGGGAGAATATCAGCTGGTGCTCACTTCCGAAGTGAGACCTGGAGCTCACAGGGGTGCCTGGGAAGCCTTCCTCCTGCTTATTCTACTTTATTAGGTCAAGCTTGGAGGCCAAAATGTCATCATGGTGCCTGTAGCTGTCACCTTGTGGTTTGGCAGATAAGATGTATCACCTGCTTTGGGAGGGAGCTAGTGGAGGATCCCCAGCCCAGTCAACCAGATTGCAGGTGAGCTTATGCCAAGCTGATCAGCTTTCTGGCTGATCATCTGAAATATTGAAAATTACATGAATAGCAGTGAAGAGGATTTTGTTTTGTGGTGGAAGGTTGCTTGAATTTTCAAGTCCAGGCGTTCAACTTGGAAAAAGAAGAGACCCCTAGATTAGGTGGGGGACTCATCTGACTGGACAGACCCCTCCACCGTGATGAGGTCCTCCCCTAGGTACGTCAGCCTAGATCTACACTGTAGCCATGGCAGCCATGCAGCTCAGCCTGTCCTAAAAGAGGCATCCAAAATAGGTGAGAAGAACCAGTAGTTAAAAATGCTCATTTGTCTCCGTTGACTGGGACCTGCAGTGCTTTGCCCAGCTGGAGATGTCCACACTAGAGATAGAATCATAGAATCATTTAGGTTGTAAAAGACCCTTAAGATCATCAAGTCCAACCACAAACCCAACACTGCTGAGTCCACCAATGTTGGGTGAACTGAATCCCATCTGGTGTAACCTATGGACCTCTCCCAGGCAGACCACACTGAGGAAATCAGGCAGATCATCTCAAATGCTGATATCGTGATGCTGGGCTTTGTGCTGCTAAAATGCCATCAGATGACAGGTATCAGCTACTGTCTCTTTCCCTCCTCTCACCTGTGAACTCTGAATTTTAGTGATCACATCTGTGGTGCACTGGGTTTCCTTCCCACGCCTATTTTAAGCAAATGATCTCTGTAGCACCCCTGCTAACATGGGCCATAGCTTACTGGTCAAGAAGGGTACATTCCCTCTAGACCCAGTGAGTAATTCTTTGAATTAATCTTGTATTTCAGCTATGTCGTGACATAAGCCAATTCCTTTTAGAACTTGCACTGCCTGTTGCCAAAGGCCAATAAATTGCACTGGTTTACACCAGCAAAACTGCAAAAGCTTTGTTGAGAGAGAGAGATCTATATATATATGGGGCATTTTGGAGTACAATTTTGGACAAAGAAGGATCTTGTTCTTATTGTGATTACTTTGTGGCACTTTGCCAGCCTGACACAGGAGAAGGGTAGTTTTTTGAACTTTCACATTTAGCTTGATAAAAGCAAGATACAGTCTTCGACGAAGGATAAGTTGTTCCTGTGGAAGAGAGAGTTGGTCTTGCTCACTCACTTTTCTTCATCACTGATTGTGTCCATACATGTTCAACAGCCACAAAACACAAAAGTCAAGCAACCAAACCCTGGTGAATGCAACAATGAAGGTTGCCTACCCATCCTGGGGTGGAGGTTCAGCGTTCATATTCTTTCTACCCTTTTCCTTATTTTCCCATTAGTTATGATAAAACTGGAAAAGGAAGAAGTAAACACCAGAGAAAGGAAATCAAACAACCAAAATGCCGAATAAGCAGCAACCAGGTCCCTCCTGAGACCTGTAATCAGAAAAGGGTTTAAACAGCCTCCATCCAGTCCTCTCTTTGCCTGCTGCCTGTCTCTGTTCGAAGTGCATTTGGCTACGTGGTGGAAGTTGTGATTTTACCACCGGAGGCACATCTAACAGTGATGCATATCAATCCTAAAATGCCTTTTTCTGCTGGGAACACGAGATGGGCTTATCCATCTTAATCAAAATAAATCAAGAGCCTTTGTAGAAAAGATTTCCAGCCATAGGTCACCAAGTCGCCTTGAAGCTGTAATTTGGGAAGAAAAATGTGATTAAACTTCTGGCAGTTTCTGACATGGGGGTATGTGGAAGATTGTTTAAGCCTGTGGAGTTACACATGGCCTCCATAGGCCTTCAGGCATTTTTGTATGTCCCCAGTGGAGACACAATGAAGCCGATTCAGTTACTCCCCTGTTAATTGCATTAGAATCTGGGCCTTGCTGAACCATCGTTATTAACAGTGATCAGAGACTTTTCAGCAGTGGTACCCAGAAGCTAGGAAAACATCCTGTGCTATTTCTTTGATTGCATCAGGCCGAGATGACAGGAAACTTGGGGCGAAGAGGGAACTGAAGGGATGGTAGACATCACAGCTCTGATACATTATTCAGATGTTATGATATTGGAGCTGAAGTTACACAGAGAAAATGAGACTTCCTTCCAGTAGCGTGTCTGTTTATAGCAACTGTTTGAGCACTACTAAGAGAAAAATAACAATCTCCTGTAGGCCACCATGGCAACAGAGACCAAGCAGGGGAAAGCCTCGTGATGTGTTTGCTGGGAAAAAGAGCGAGAGTCTGGCTATCAACTCTTCACCAAAGAAGCATCTGACTGATGCCAATCTAGCTGGTTCCTAAAGACATACAGTGATGGACACATACTGAAAAACTGGCTATCTGCTGGTTCTCAGGGGGTGTCAGGAGGTATTTGAGACTGAAGCTGAAAAGCACAAAGAACCAGGAGGGTTGGGCCGTCTGTGCATACTGGGGCAGATGGGGAGTGGCAGGGACATCAGTGTTCAGCCTGAAAGGACAGAAGAGGAGGAGGAGAAGTCACCCCCTTCACCAAGCATGAGCATACCTGGGAGAGGAAACCATGATAGCAGGGCCTGGAGCTACACGGGAGTTGTTTCAAAAGCTGTTTGAAGTTTTGAGGCCCCAGCGCTGGTGACCCTGGATGGCAACGCCAGAGCATCCTCTGGTGATAGGTTCCTGCTTTCTGCTCTTCTTTGTGGCTGGAGAGCTCTGCTTAAAGCCTGTTTTGAAACTACATTTGATCAAACTCTAAAACTTGTATGGCAGTACTGGCTCAAGTCAGTTGTGCCTATCCTTGACAGATGGTGGTTGTCTTCTTCTTCCTTCCAGCTTATCCTGGGCAACCAGATGGGGCTGAATTCTTCTCCTCAATTTGCTCAGGGTGGAAGAGAAAACGCAAATACCTCCTTCTTCCTTACCGTAGTCTCAACTTGACTTGACAAAGGCTGTCTTGCTCTTCCTTCCTCAGACAGAGAGGGAAATGTCTCCATATAAACAGAGCTGCCTGCTCTGCATCCCCTGGTAAGAGAAGAGGAGATGGGGTCTGGATGGGGGCAATCCCTTTCAGCCTCTGTGAGGATATTTTGGGATCCCATGGTGCAGGATTCACAAATTCCGACTCCTCCAGTTGCCTCAGTGTAGAAGTTGCCATGGATTAGATGAGCACCTGCTCATAAACATTGGGAGGGGTCCATGCAATGTAATTTGGGATGGGTTCAACACATTTTATTGCTGGCACACAGGAGTCAAATTAGCATACCTTTGCTATGGCACACACATGGAGAGTCCTTGCTGCTCAGCAGTTACATGGTAGCTTTTGGAGGTGTCATGTCTCTGTCACTGTCTCCAGGGATGAAGTCCTTGCTGTGAGTGCAGTCTGGTGGGTGTCATTGGGAAGAGCATGAAGGCCCCTGAAGAGCATCCCATCATGGAGGAAGGAGCGGTGATGTCCTTCAGTACATCATTCCTCCCTCCTGCTCATGGGTCCAGCACCATGAATGGTGGAGACGGCTGATTTTCACCCTCTTGGACTAATGCATTTGCATGTGTTTTCATTCCAGGGCTGATTTGTTGTTTGAGTAGCTGTTTTCTGCCTCCTTCGCTGCCCAGCACTCCGGTTTCCTTCGAATTGTGCATTTATCTCTATTTCTCACAGAGAGGGTTGAGAGTGATATGTAGATACCAGGCTGAGAAGCGTACTGTAAATTCTGGGGACAGTTGCTATGATAAATGCATAAAGCTTCCTCAGATGAAAAGTGCTGTCTGTGTAGATACTGTCATGGTGATGGATGAGTGCATTGGTTTATTCTCTTTCCCATTTGTTGCCGAGGGCCAGACCCAGAAAGGATTCCCAGCACAATCACAATATGCTTCCAATCTCATGTCTTTGGCTTTGCTACTATTTTTCCATATCAGCCACCTCTTTTTGTCTAGGTTAGCAACCCTGGAGTCCCTCCAAGTTTGCACATATTTCCAGGAGTCATTAAAAATCAAAACCTCAGTGCCGTTTCACCTGTAATTTTGGGAGTGGCTGAAGAACGAAAGTAGTCATGAAAACTGAATGTGTTAGGTGACACCAGAGAGGCCACCTGGTGTCCCATCCACCTCCCTGGAAGTTGGCTCTTCAAGAAGATAACACTGTATTAGCTATTTTATCAGTAGGTATTAGGAGAAGCCCGCAAGTGGAGGACTACGGACTTTTTGCAGCAGCAAGGGTAGGTCATGCTGGGCTGGAGGACAGTCACCAGCCACCTGAGGTGAGGAAGAAAACCACGGGCAGCAGAGCTGAGACCTCACCTCCCTCTCCTGGGGCGATGTACCCACAGCCGTTTTGCGTTGCATTGGCATGTTGCGTTGGCGCATTTACAATTTTCTTCATTTCCACTTGCTTCCAGCAGGTTGGAGCAGCACAACTGCCCGTGTTTAGCGCAGCTGACCACAGTATTTATAGCTCTTCAGAGTCCACCATGAGATAGCCTAAGGTGGTGGCTTCTTGATAGTTCTGAACCGACCTAAGTGACTGATTGCAGATTGCGCTGTAACGTGCTTGAAGAGAGAGTGAGACTCCAGCCTGAGTCCAACCACCGCTGTTGAAAACACCAGGGAAGCAGCAGACGCCGTGGTGGATTTTTAAGGCTTCTGGATCTTGCTGTACCCCCCCGACTCGACACAGCAACACAGGGAGTTCAAGCAACCCCCCCAGAGAAGATAGTCTCTCAAACAAATAGGAAAGAAAGGAATGTTTGCCTAAAATGTTACACATATCCTAATTAATAAATAAGTGTAATTCAAATAAGGCACAAAGAATTCCTACATGGCAGTATTATGCCACTTGTGAAGTTTCTATGTGTAGTAGGAGAGAAGAAAAAAACACCAAATAAATGAGAATAGATGCCAAAGGAAATAAAGCTTTAGATTAAAAATGGAGATTTAGATTCAAATCTTTCTTTGAAGACCATTTAGAGTAAGCAGAGGAGAAATCTTCCTGAACTTACTCAAATTCAGAGACTAATGTTCCAAATTGCTGGGGTCTTTGCAGGCAGGAACTTAAGCACGGACACAGGCTCCATGCCACAGCGACGGCACCTCTTTATTAGCACAAATATAAAAGGACATTAATCTACTGAAGACAATTGGATTTTACTGACACTAAGCAGCTTTCACTTCTGCAAAGTACCTCCATATAACTCTTTATAGCACCAAGTTATCTTATTTTGTACAAGTCAAGCTGTTAATCATTTATTTGATTCCACTTTCTGATCTTTGATCAAGGAAAGTCCCTGACTCAGTTTTCACTCCTGAACCTTTTACCCTTTGCAGACCATTTTCTGCTGGCTGGACTAGAGTCGAGGGGGATGTCTATTATCTCTTATATTTATTCATGCTCTGCTAAGTCACTGTGTATGTTGCTATCTGAAGCTATGCTGTACTAATAAATATATTACCAATACTAATACACTCCATGCTGGTCATGGAGGAGAGCATTGCCTTGCGAGATGTCCTCCTCCCCAGGCAGCATGAAGCCAACCTACATTTCTCCAGGTAGATTTTTGCCCTTCATAGCAGTGAGGAAAAACAGAATCCAGTTGGTTTGTAGAAAGAGGCCACGCTGGAAAAAGTGGGGTGTTATGGCTATGGACAGAGCCTGAAGACCTCAAAGGTCTGTGTAGTTATATCCATGGATGGCCAGATGTGGTGGGGACTTCTGGAGGTTTCTTCCACATCTATACTTTCAACCTACATATAACAAATTGCTTTGTACTGACATCATTCTAACAACGTGGCATTTGTTTAGTGACACACAACGTGAGTGAGCAGAGACTTTGGAGGATATTACAAGCTTTGCAAGGTAGGCAGTGCACAAGCGACGAGCACGTCTACACCTGGATTTGCATAGCCGCTGGGCAGTATAGCTGGGAAAAGCCTATAGGTGTAATTTGGGGCACCTCTTCTTCCCAGGGGGTCACTCAGGTGATGCTCAACGCTGGGTGGTTGATGCTTTGTGCAGGTGGCAGGCGATGGTGGGAAGGGCATGAAGGGAAACAGAGCATGGAACAAGCAGTGGGGGCTTCTAAATTAACTTCTTCCACATAAATTTCAGTGATTTTTCTCCTACTGTTTCTGACACTGAAAAAGTCTTTCCACTTTGGACTCCACATCTTATAGCTTTATTATTTATGAGTCTCTATCAGCTGAAGAGAAGCAGATCATGTTTTATTGATGTTCTCCTTTCAGATTAATCACAGGCTATATGGAACTTGGAGCATTTCCATTCCTCCGCTTTGTCAGGGATTGCAAGGTTTGTAACAGCCCTCCCCATGGCAAAAAATGCTGTAGATTTCCAGAGTTGAGAGATAGCATCAAGACATTTTCTTTTCAAGAAAAAAAAAACAAAGACTTTGTTTCCTCTTTTTTTGATAGTTATCATGTCCCGGAAGAAACAGAAAAATACAGTCACACACACAAAAAAAAAGAAAGAAAAAAAAAAAGAAAATAAGTGAACTCACTTTGTCCCAGATCCCTTTTCCTCACCGTCGTATGTGCACGTGCTGCTGTACTGCATGTGATCTTTGATTTTATATGTCTAATGGCATACCCCCCTGCCTTTAATCAAGTGAGCAATTGGCAGAATCAGGGAAAAATGGCACTGGGAGGTGTCCCGGGACATTCTGGGATTTAAAAACATTTTGTAAAAGCAGTCATAAACTCAGGCTTGCCTTGTACCTTGTCCTTGTAAAAGTGGGGCTGCTGCCCTGGCTGTGTTAGGTAATAAATGGTTGTCCTGGTTTTGGCTGGGATAGAGTTAATTTTCTTCCCAGTAGCTGGCACAGTGCTGTGTTTTGGATTTAGGATGAGAATAACGTTGATAACACACTGATGTTTTGGTTGTTGCTAAGTAGTGCTTACACCAGTCAAGGACTTTTTCAGCTTCCCATGCTCTGCCAGCGAGAATTTGGGAGGGGGCACAGCCCGGACAGCTGACCCAACCTGCCCCAAGGGCTATTCCATACCATATGACGTCATGCTCAGTATAGAAACTGGGGGGAGTTGGCCGGGGGGCAGCGATCGTTGCTCAGGGACTGGCTGGGCATTGGTCGGTGGGTGGTGAACAATTCCATTGTGCATCGCTTATTTTATATATCCTGTTATCATCATTATTATTATTTTCTCTCCCTCTGCTGTCCTGTTAAACTGCCTTCATCTCAACCCACGGGTTTTACTTTTTTTTTTCCGATTCTCTCCCCCATCCCACGAGGCGGAGGGAGGCTGAGCGAGCGGCTGCGTGGTGCTCAGTTGCCAAATGGGGTTAAACCACGACAATGGTGAAGTGTGTAAGAAATCACAGCTCTATATTCAGAGTGCTTCAGTTTCGCAGAGACTGTTGCATGTCCAATACACAGAATTATATGCATATTATATGTGTATGTATTGTGCTTATTAACATGCAGAAAGCAACGGCTTACGCTTTTTTCTCTGGAGTCGTGTTCTCAAAAAATGGCAAACTGCACACGACTGCAGTGCATGGCTCCAGGCACCCAACTTGTATGGGCAAGAGCAGCGTGATCTGGTGGCACGTGGGGTGTTTCTGTGCTGCAACGTCCTCAGGTACAGGCACTGCCTGCGAGCCCACAGCCATAAAAGAGAAATAGATCCATCTCGTTTTCCTGGGAAATTAGCAGCACTGGGAACTGCCTTTTTGATATTTGTTTGCAGGCTGACAGCAGAAGTTATGGACATAGATAACGTCCCTGTAGCTGCCCTAGTTTTTGGCAGCATCAGAAAAATCTGGACAAGAGAGGGGCAGTAGTCTGCTGTGCCTCATCTGCACCCTGCTTTCTACCCAGGCGAGGTGGATCGGGTTGAGGGTGGGATTGCTTAGCATCAGTTGAGCTGTAGTGAGGGTCATAGAATCATAGAATCATGGAATGCTTTGGGTTGGAAGGGACATTTAGAGGTCATCCAGTCCAACCCCCCTGCAGTGAGCAGGGACATCTTTAACCAGATCAGGTTGCTCAGAGCCCCATCCAACCTCACCTGGAATGTTTCCAGGGATGGGGCCTCCACCACCTCCCTGGGCAACCCCTTCCAGTGCTTCACCACCCTCAGTGTAAAACATTTCTTCCTTACATCTAGCCTAAATCTACCCTCCTTTAGTTTAAAACCATTACCCCTTGTCCTTTCACAACAGGCCTTGCTAAAAAGACTGTCCTTGTGGTCTTCGCAAGTGTGTGGTGTGGATCAGAGGTTTCTGCTCAAGGTTACTCACTGGGGAAGGTGTCAAATTCATGGCAGGTCCCATCAGCCCTTAACAGCTGCTGAGCTACAGGTCAGTGTTAGAGAGTGAGTGGAGAGGTGGTGGTACCTGCAAGGAGCCCAGGTGGGATGGGTACAGCTGGACGTCAAACCTTCTTGCTGAGGCTCTGCCTGACCTGATAACATCAGCTTTGACCATTGCTGTTGCAAAGCACATAGGGAGGGTCTTCATCCAGAGCCTGGCCTTGAGCGCCAGAGCACTGCTCCAGCAGAAGCAAGCTGTCCTAAGAGCTGGGAATGTCTCTCATGAGGGCTGGTGTATCTAATCCTAGGCTGCCCCTCTTTTCTCCTGCAGGACAAAGCTTTCTGGTCCCTTCTGCTCCAGCCAGCAGGTCTGTCTAACAAGGCTCTCCAATGCTCAGAGTTGATTTGTGCCCATCCTTGCAGGCCTGTCAAGTCTCACATGTTGAATGTGAGCTGACTCTACACTGACCCACAACGGGGGTGGTGCCTCAGTACTGTCCAGTGGTGGCCCCTTGCCTGGTCCCTGGCCCGTGAGCAGCTGAGCTCATCTGCTGCCAGCGGTGCTGGAGTGGACAGAGGGGCTTGAGAAGGCAGGACTGAAGCTGTGGTATGGTATAGCTCCTATCAGGCCCTATGGCCACCGGTATCTCTCCCTGCGCTTCCTCCCAAATAGACCATTTAAAAGATTACCCATTAGAGCTGTGGCGTAGGGATCTTCGCATCTCAGGTCGGAAGCAATGCGAGGAGTCTGGAGGGTATCAGTGCTATTCACTGCTGACAAACGAGGTCTGTCTGACCTGCCTCCTGGTCTGAGGTCAGGAAAATAACCAACCTGAACAAGTCCCAAACTATTTCTCTAGGCTCTGTGTGCCTCTAGGAGGTCCCCTTATAGAAGGACTTTGCAGTTCTGACCCAACACTCTTCCACTCCCCAGTTCAGGGAAGGCTTTTTCCCCCAGAGGGGAGCCTGCCTTTGTGCTGAGCTGTGGCTAAAATCCCGGTGGATCCTTCGCTTTGTTAAAAGCAGGAGTGTGTATGAAGCAAACCCGGCTCTGGGATTTTCCCAGATTCACCCAGCACTCGCTCTGACTTTGATCAGAGTAGTCATCTCAGAAGAGTGTTTATTTATTTTATTTTGGGCTGGGGCTGGAATGTCTTTGGTGGGCATCTTCAAAAGCTGCGCTAGCCCCAACTGCTGTGCAGATAATGATGAGTTGCTCTTTGAAGCTGGGATCTGTGTGCCTGGTTTGTCAAGCCTTCGTAGCATTGAAGATCCTTGCTTTGGGATCAAGGGCTCCTCTGCCTCCATTAAATTATATGCCAGGCACGAACCTGCACCCCCTTAGACTGGAAACAATAAAGACTGCAACAATCCTGCTGAGCGGCTTGGACAAGACAAGTCCACAAAACTACAAAGGAAAGTGGGGCTGATTATTATGTGGGTCACACTCTTGTCTGGCCAAAAGTATTATCTTGGAAGGATAAAAGAGGGAATCCTTTTCGCACGAGGTTCTTTGGTGTATCCCTGGGATGGGATGAATGGCCAAGCTTCCGGACTGAAAGATTTTAAGGTTCTGCAGAGCTATTACCAGGAGCAGATGCCATTTGCTTCTCCACATCTCCTTTCAAAAGATGTCTGGTTCTCTGGAGCCCTTTTTAAACTCATTTGTTTTTTTCTCCACAGATGGAGCTGGCTTAAGAAAAAGCATCTCATGGAAATCTTTTATTCATTCGTGATCGTACAGACCATCTCCTTCTTGCTGAACTCATCCAACCCATCCTATTAGTAGTATTGAAGCAGAGAAAGTTAGTGGGGTAGCACCACGTAGGATTTTTAGCTGAGTTCTCATGGATCCTTTGTATCTGGAGAGAAGAAAAAGTGTCAGCACCGTGTGACTAGCCACGTTTTCAAGCATGGCCAACAGAAACGTCCATTGTCCCAATCTGAAAATGCTCCAGCTCTGAAAATCCAGGTCCAATCTCCTGCAGATATAAACTGGCGCAGCTCTACAGGCTTGGGCAGGGCAGGAGCAGCTGCAGGCACTGATTTTCGCTAAGTAGGATATTTACTTGCAGAAGAAATACCTCCATTTATACCAGTGAAGACCCAAGGTGACTTCCATCTAGCTACTCTGACATGTACCACTGGGACGTTGGTGTGTGCAGAGCTGTGTTATCTCAGGATCTGGCCTTTCATGCTGCTGTACCCTTCCCAGCTTGCCACGGTTTAATTAACCAGTTGCAGGGCTCACCCTCAGCAACTAGCTCACGTCCTTCAGCCTGTGTCAGTGCTCACGCTGCAGCCCAGTACCTTGTCCACATGAACTGCCAGCACTAGTTAGGTTTTACGGTGGTTATTTTGGTGGTCTCTGTGCCAAGTAGAGGCAACACTCAAATACCTTACTGCAGAAATGTGAAGATCTTCGTGATGCCACCATATGTTCACTAAAGGACGTGCTTTGATTTTGGTTTTGGAGAAGATGAAGGGTGTGAAGAGTGGATGCAGAGGAATGGATGCAGTGGATGTGTGTGGCAGAGGAAAGGCATGCTATCTGTATGAAGTTAATAACATATTTGTGATCCTTCAGCCTGATGGTTTTTCTAGAAGAGCAACATTATTTTTCTACCAGTCATATATTGGTAGCTTTTGTAAAAATCCTCATAAATCTTTAATGCTAGTAAAGAGCTCTAGTCAAGCATCCTTGAAGCAGTCGAGCTGCAAGTAACTGTGTTGGGCCCCCCTTTACTGTGAAATTCTCCGTTCTTCCTCCGACAGAGCTGCAGGCAAAACCACAACGCTTTGGTTATTCTGAGCATCTGTGTGTTTGACCCAATTACTGTACAGTATCTGACAGCTGAGAGCAGCATATAATACAGACGTGCCTGATGCTGGAAGCTAATTAGTATTTCCTTTGTAACTTACTTAGGAGGGGGATGAGGAGGAGGTGGCAAGAGGGGGATATGTTGAAGAAAGTATTTCAGGAGCTTGCAATAGTTTAATTACAAGCGTGGCTAGGGTGATTTCTGCCTGCAGTTTGATGCTGAACTTAAAAAAAAAAAGTATGTATGTATCTATCTATCCATCTACACACACATATAAAAAGTGTGCATATAAAAAGAAAGAAATCTATCTGCAGAATCTGTGAAGTTTGCAGTGACAGCATATAATTAAAGAAACAATCAATCTGTAACATAATAGGCTAAGCTGCTCTTACTGTCAGCGAAGAGAGCTATTTAATTTTTTCTGGACCAGAAAAGGAACAGTGGTGGAAATCACAGAATCATAGAATCGTTTGGTTGGAAAAGACCTTTAAGATCTTCGAGTCCAACCGTACCTGTCCACTACTAAACCATGTCCCTCAGCACCTCGTCTGCCCGGCTTTTAAATACCTCCAGGGATGGGGACTCCACCACTTCCCTGGGCAGCCTGTTCCAGTGCTTGACAACCCTCTCCGTGAAGAAGTTTTTCCTAATATCCAATCTAAACCTCCCCTGGTGCAACTTGAGGCCATTGCCTCTCGTCCTATCACTTGTTACTTGGGAGAAGAGACCAACCCCCACCTCGCTACACCCTCCTCTCAGGCAGTTGTAGAGGGCGATAAGGTCTCCCCTCAGCCTCCTCTTCTCCAGGCTGAACAACCCTCAGATCCCTCAGCTGCTCCTCACAGCACTTGTGCTCCAGACCCTTCCCCAGCTTCGTTGCCCTTCTCTGGACACGCTCCAGCACCTCAATGTCCTTCTTGGAGTGAGGGGCCCAAAACTGAACACAGCACTCGAGGTGCAGCCTCACCAGTGCCGAGTACAGGGGAAGGATGACTTCCCTGGTCCTGCTGGCCACACTATTTCTGATACAAGCCAGGATGTCATTGGCCTTGTTGGCCACCTGGGCACACTGCAGGCTCATATTCCATTGTCTGTCGACCAACACCCCCAGATCCCTCTCCGCCAAGCAGCTTTCCAGCCACTCATCCCCAAGCCTGTAGCGTTGCATGGGGTTGTTGTGGCCCAAGTGCCAATCTTCTCTGTCTAGCTGATTTGCACTAGCTAGGGAATGACTTTTAATTCCAGGCTTGAGAAACCAGTTCTGGGAAGAACCAACATATGGGAGTTCCCATAATTTCAGTGGCAGTGCCATGCACAGCTGGTTTGGCAGCCTGGAGGATGTGGAGCACCCTTCACACAATTTGTACTCAAACTCCTGCTGACTGAGGGTGTCTTGATGAATCCCTAGGACCAGGGGTGCACCGTGAAGTAGCATTTGTAGATCTGCTGTGTGGGCAGCTCTGAAAACAGGAGGATTAATGGATTATATACATCAACTCCCTTGGCTCTATATTACAAAATTGATTTGCGCATACCCAGCGAATGCAGCATGCCCTGGAGGACCAAGTTGACCCACCACGTCATATGGACCATGCGCTGCATGGACAATGAATCCAACACGTCCAGGATGCACAGGACTTACCATGCACATAATAGATACAACATACATGTGCTAAAGGGCCATTTATCTAGGATTTGTGTGCAGCCTGGGTCCATGGGTGACCCAGGATGGAGGAGCTGGTAGATCTGGATTTGCAGGGGTTGTGTTAATTAATAGGTGGCTTCCCTGGAGTGATCAAAAAAGACCTAACACAGTGCAAGGGAGCACCGGCTAGGAGAATGCTGCTTCTCAGACCAGACATCAGTCCAAAGCTTTGATATCTAATGGCCATTAAAATGAAAAAGCCGCTTCTCAGAAGGATAATGGCCATTTGGCTGAGTTCTCACTCAGGTAATTACACTAAGGACCACTAGAATCTTGACATGGACTTCTGGCTGCTGTAACATTTACTGAGGTTTTGAAATTCTCTCTGCTAAATAGAGACGAGATTGCAAACACCTTACTGCGGAAATGTCAAGATTTTATTGATACCACTATGTATTTCTCAGAAGTATATTTGTGCTCCATTTCCAGTTCTGAATCATCCTGTTTGCTCAGCAAAGCTGTTCTCCTGCAGCTCTGGATGCTGTGTGGTTAGCAAACGGTGTCTTCTCTAAATATATGCCTAGGCAGGGAACAGTGTAGTGAAAAACTGGGCAAGATTTTATGGCTAAAACTTTTTTCCAGGGGAGTTGTTCAGATTTAGAGGCAGCTAATTGCTGCTATTGTCAATTTATTTGTGTAGGAATCAGACAAACGACAATTTTGAAAAGCACTTAAATTGTCCCTTTTCCTGCTTTTTAGAATGAAATCTTTCAGCTTTTTGATTTGAATGGAATTTTGAATTTTAACAGCGCCATTTAAGCAAAAAGCCCTTTACTAAAGAATCCCTTGAAGAAAACATTTGAAGTTGAGACTGAAAGCGTTATTTACCTCCAAACAAAGCTTTTGAACCATTGATTACCTTTATTTTTTTAAAAAAAGAGTGGAATTTGTTTTATCCTGAATTGATTTTTGTTTCTGTCCGAATTATGCGCAAGCTGAGAAAGCAACGCTCTCGGAGCTCTATTAATAAGTGTTATGAAAGGCTGTGGGCTGCAGCTGATGAAAAGCTCCTGTATAAGCAGAACTTCATATTATTCTCTATACTTATGAAATATAAGGGTTTTTTCCCCTCTTCGCTACTGCATTTATATGGCAAAGTGACATATTTTGCCTTAGGTGCTAGAAACTTCTATTTGAAGACGCAACTGTAAACTTGCTTTTTCCTGCTGTTGAAATTAAGAGGGAAAAAAAGAAATCTGTGGGGTTTTTGCCTGTCCGGGCAGGTCTGCCAGAGATATCTGCAAACACTTTTTGAGGTTCTTTTATTCCCTGGAGTCTCCAGACTGCGGGGACTTCAGACCTTAAAATGTAATTTTGCTGGCATCACTGGCTATATTTATAATTGGGTCTGGAATGGGTTTTTAGCTCTGATGCCAACACGGACATAGCTCTTGTTCAGGCAGCTGAGTACGTTCATCTTCTAGACGGGCACAAGGGACGTCCCTCAGTGAGACAGCAAATGGTCCCTGACCCACGGTGACTCCTAACTGTGCCCAGACAATGTCTGGGAAAGTGCTGGCTGGCAAGTTGCCCTGGGCCAAAACTGTAACAAGAGCCTTTCTAAGGGTTTGACAGGGTATGGGTGAGCCTGTGCTAGTGTTTGGTTGCTGGTGAAGACATTGCTGGAGAGTTTCTCCTGTTTTTTTTTCTCATGTCAGAATTCTCCAGTGCACCGATCTGCTCTGGAGGGTTTATCTCTGTAGCTTGAGAGGAAAGAAGGATTTGCTTCTAGTAACAGCACAGAACATGATCTGGAGAGATTTAGTGTTAATACCTACCTCTTTCAGGGCCAACATTTAATGTAATTGCCAAATTACATCATTAGTCATTCCTTCTTCTGTAAATTATGAGAATAATAATTTTGTTTTCTTATTTTTGAGACCTTCAGAACAGGTATCTGGAGGCATCCAAAGCATCCATAAGAGGATGGGAGTTACGCTGCAGATTCAATGAGAGACCTGTGTCCTTCTGGAGCAATATTTGGAGCCAGGTGAGATACCCTGAAGCATCTCAAATGGCACTAGACACTGATGGCACTAGACACTGATGCCATCTCAAATGACACTAGTTCACTGTGGACAGCTGAACTAAGTCTGTTTCTCAAAAGCGGCGATCATGTCCGTAACAATGCTGCCTACAGGTGAGATTCATGTATGAATTAAGATACTTCAAGGCTTTCCAAGGCTTGGAAGGCTGGGCTGTCAAACCATCAGTGGATTAACTCACTAGATATTTTTTTTAATATGGCTGATTCCCTGAATACAAGAAGCAAGAGATTGCTCTACACCTTTTTCTCTGACAAAGCAGTCACTTGCAAAATTCAGCTTAATTCCAGAGCAGCTCAGATTGATGATTTCATCACAAAATAGTCATGACAATGCATAATCATGGACTTGAGTACATTTACAAATGCACAAAAGATGAGACCTTTTCCAGTGAATAATAGAGGGCACGGATACATTCAAAATTATTCTGTCTTTCTTTAGATGTGTACTTAAAAGAATCATCTTTATCCAAGCTCCTTTAGCATTCTTTTTTTTTCATAGGAGAATCAGGATTTTGCCCAGGTTGCTTGAACAAGGAGCTGTTTCTAACACTTGCATATTGACGCCTACAGCCTTGCAAATTTAATGTATGCACCTCATTTATACGAATAATTTAAGAGCGTAGCTTCATAGGGGAACATAGAAAGACTAGCCTTCACATTTGATCCAAATCCTAATGAGGCCAATGGAGAGACTCATCAGGCATTCCTCCTAGACCATTTCTGCCTTATAACTGGAAAGGCTACTGCCTAGTGGCTACTATGGTTGGACTAAGGTGCAGAAGATGTAGGTTTTATTCCTACCTTTGACCACTGGGTAACCTTCAAGTAGTTGTGCTGCTTCTTTATGACTCCAATTTCTCTATCTGATAAAGGAGGGAAATGTTAATGAGTTCCTTGGAAAATGATTTGGGGTGCGTTCCCAACAGATCAGGTTGGTTAACTTATCCTGAAACTGAGGTCATCAGAACTAATGCTCAGCTGATGCTTAACTCCTGATGCATATAGTCAGATACTGGCAAAACCCAAAGCCATTCTGGGCAGAGATGTTTTAGTTGCCTCATTAAAAATTAACTTTGTTACCCGCAGGATGCGGTATTTTGCTGTAGAAACTCGCTACGAATTCCATGAAGAAGGTCTTCGTAAAAGCACTTGTTCTTCTGCTGATGGCAACATGTACAACCTCACAAGCCAACATAGCCCTTTTGGATGCGATGAAGTAGGTTTTCAATTATCTCCCATTCTTGTACAGCCTGATTAATTTTGCATGCTGGGAAACCATCTGCTGGCTTGGGGTTCATGTGAAAATACACCCAGGAAGGAGGCTGGGCAGTGTCCCTGTGGGTAAAGCTCTCATTTGAGCTATGGTGAGGCTAAAAGCTTGATCCCAGCCTAAAACCTGCAGGCCAGCAATCTGAATGCCCTTGTGTGGCCTAACTACCAGGTTTACAGCTGGATGCTTGACAATTGAATGGAAGCTGATTCATTATTATAAATATAATATTGGAGTAAAAAATATCAAGGGAGGTTTTAGGCTCTTTTTTTTTTTTTTTTTTGCGAGAGCACTTTTATATGCTATCTCTTGCTGAGAGCTCACCAATCACCCAAGGAAAAAGAGAGTGCCATTAATTCAATGAATGAAACTATAAATAGAGGAGGAAATGTCAGTGCTAAATTTGATATCCTTATTATCTTCCAAAGCATGACTTCTGCTAATTGAGCTAGATGAGAGTTCTCACTATCTGAGGACAGCAGCAGAGATAATGTTCTCTGTTGCCCATTCAAGAGGATGAGAAAAATTCAGGGCATGGCAAGGTACAACACTACAAGACAGAGTTCATGAAGAGATTGTTGGAATTAGGGGTGCATCCAAACCAAGAAGCCCACAGAGGACACTGCAGCACCATGTAGATTGACCGAGATAGGTTGAGTCGCACTGCTGGTCACACAGACTACTTTTCCATTAACACAGCATGTTTGAGAGGAGGAACTTGGACTTGGATGGAGAGCTCTAGATCTCATTAGGTGAGTCACCAGATAGACCTATCTGTCTGGTGTGATCTATCCATCTGCGGTAATATTGTGTGACAGGGCTCCCTGTCGTGACCATGCTTGGGTCAAAACAAAGCATAAGGAGTCTACTGAGAGCTTTTAAACTTCCACTTGGCCCAAATGTTCTTTTGAGGTGCCAGTGCCATCATTGCCAAGTTGAGCCAGAGCTCCAATTAGCGCCATGCCTGCAGCTGACCTCCATGAACTGTCTGTTTTTATTAAAAATCATCAAAGATAAGTGATCTGGAAGGCTTAAAATAGGGAAATTACAGGAAAAAGATGCCCGGTATGTAACCATGTAGCCCTGTAATGCGGTGTTGCCATTGCTACTAAAAGGCCATAAGCTTTGCACTGAATTTGCAAGGCCACAGGGGTGAGGCTTGTCAGGCTTGCTCTGTCTGAACTTTTCTTGACCTGCCTGCAGCTTTGTTTCACCCAGTTCAGCCGTGACAGCAATTTCTCTAACTGATCAGGTGTCTATGGCTAATTTATTTTACTTTTGTAACCACAGTTTTGTACAGACGGCAGTTACAAGCAGAAAAACAAACCCAAGAAACATTTACATAAGACTCAATTAAAGACCTTTCTCAGGAAACCTGTGCTTCTCTTCCCGAAACCTTGCCGCACAGCTCATAAAAGCATCTTTGGTTTCCTGAACTGTGTCCCACAGGGCTAAATCCTCAGTCTGGGATGCAAATCAAATCGTGCATTCCAGGATTAGGTGGAAAAAGGGGAACAGGTTGATGATTTTGAGTGGGATTCATCTATATCTGTTAAATGACCTTGTTGTCTAGCCCAACCTAATTTGCTAGAGCTCTAAACTCTTGCTAGAGTCAACAGAGGGAGGTGGATGCATCTGGAGAATTCTTCAACCACCCCAGCTGAAACCTGGTAGGGTTTATTGTGAGTTGGCAGGTAGGCAGCTCTCTCCTCTGGTCCAGAGGTGGCCTACGAAGTCGGTAGACTTAATGTCTGTCTTTTAGAGCTGTGCAGTTAGATGAGAAGAATCCCAGGTTTCAGGAACTCAACCTCTTGAGCTGGGCTTCTCACCTCCTCTTTGCTTGTCCCTGGTGTTGTCATGGATTGAGAGCTAACCAGCTAAATGCAACAGCGAGGTAGGTCATTTCAGCAGCAAAGCAGGCTTGGCTTTGCACTGAGTCTGCTAGAAGTGGTCTGGAACGTGGCTGCACCATGTGAAGGTGGAGTCCCACCAGTGAATGAGCTCCTACGCTGGGGAGCTAGTACCTGGGCCAGAGTTGAGGGTCTAAGCAGGCTGTCACCACTCTCAGCACCTGTAGACATTTGGTGGTGTTGCATAAATTTACTAACACAGCAGATGAAGAGAGAGTTTTAACACAGTTACTGATGTCAAAGCATTTTACTGAAGCACTGAAGTGCTTTGCAAGGTCTCGGCTCCACACAGAATTGGGCCTGTGCCCAAAAACCCCACCTGCTCTCCCTTGGGAAGAGAGCACGTTTGATTTCCCGTTGTCGGTAAAAGCTGCCCTGTGGATAAACTCATTGACATTCCTGCCCTTCATGAAACCCCCATGCCTTGCAACGGATGCGACCGGCTGAAGGAGCGATAACCATTTCTGCTGCGCAAATGGAAGCGAAGAAGATTTCCAAACTCAGCAATAAAAGCACAATTACCTCAGCGCCAGCTCGGCCTGTGAATGAGTGGTGAAGCTGCACCTGCTTCAAAATTTTATCAACAGAGCAGAAAAAAGTCGGCAGTGGCCTTTTTAATGTGCTCAGCAATAGCAGGGAAGAAATGAATGAATGGACCTGTGTTTGTGGTAGTCCTTATCCAAAGCAAGGCAGGTGTGTCAAAGCTGGGAGGTCTCCTGGAAGATGGTCAGGTGGGAGTTTGGGTTGTTGTTGGGGTCAGGTGGGATTCTGGGGTTGTTTAGCCTGGAGAAGAGGAGGCTGAGGGGAGACCTTATTGCCCTCTACAACTGCCTGAGAGGAGGTTGTGGTGAGGTGGGGGTTGGTCTCTTCTCCCAAGTAACAAGTGATAGGACAAGAGGAAATGGCCTCAAGTTGCGTCAGGGGAGGTTTAGATTGGATATTAGCAAAAATTTTTTTACTGAAAGAGTGGTCAAGCGTTGGAACAGGCTGCCCAGAGAGGTGGTGGAGTCCCCATCCCTGGAGGTGTTCAAAAAACGTGTAGACATGGCATTTTGGGACATGGTTTAGTGGGCATGGTGGTGTTGGGTTGACCGTTGGACTAGATGATCTTGGAGGTCTTTTCCAATCTTAATGGTTCTATGATTCTGTGATGCTGGCGTTACTCCGTAATTCTGTGTGTGCCTTGGAACTGAAGGAAGGTGTTGTATCCTAAAATAAAATTATCTGGTACAGAAGATAATCTGCTCTTTGGTTGAACCCAGCCTGATCTTGTTTAGCATAAGGATAAACTGCATAGCCAATTTGCCCATGAATTTTCCAGAGAGTAGACTCCTCAGCAGGAATCAGACTAGGAGCTAAATCCCAAGTCTTGGAAATAAGCCAGGGGTCCCTAGATCTACCACCGATTTAGTATATAATCTTGGACAATTTTTACCTTTTACCAAAAGTGCTTCCTTACCCAATACAATGACCTGAAATCTTTCAATGATAGCTCAGGTGCCAGGTTTGTGAGGTAGCCATGGCAGATGAGAAGGAGGGAAGCACTGGGTGCTTTCTTTGCCCTCATGGGCTATTTTTCAGCTGTAAAGGTGGCACCTGGAGAATTTTTTGCCAAGTAGAAGCAGCAAATACATTCCTTGGCCTTGGTGCATGCTGCAGCTTTGCACACTCTTCTGCAGTGCCAAGGCTGTATTTGAGCCTTTGTGCTCGGGGGGGATCCAGTGAGGTGATCTCCCGGTGGATTGTACGGCACATCGTCCTTTCTGCATAATAGAAATCAAAAGCACTGTGAGAGGTGTTTCCTCGCCACAGCCTGGCTCATCCAGAAGCTGTAAGACATTAATATGCAGAAGAGGCTGCTCTCTCCTTGCTGAAGAGGTGCAGTGTATTGGCTGAGAGCCCAAAATGAGGAGGAGGGCCTGGCAGCTGTTAGAGGCACTTGAAAAAGAGATCAAAGCATATTAGTTCATTGTCCTTCTCTTGTTCTCTATTTCCACAGCATCCCAGAATGAAGAAGAAAACTCCCCCCCCTTGAACTATACACCAAGCAGTTGTTCGTAAGTGCAGGAATTACTCTTTCACTTGGAGAAGTGAGCCATGCTGGAGGCACAGCACGATGAACAGGTTCGGACAAGATTCAGATGACCTGAGGGGGCTCACATCTTGCTCTTTCACTTGTTTGTCAGATGGCCTTTTTCCATGTCTCTGCACAAGCCTCAGTTTCCCTATGTGCAAAAGAAAGGGCTGCAGCCTTGACCTCCCTCAAAGAGCACTTTGCTATTTCTGGCTTGGAAGCTCTGTGCTGCATCTCTGTGTTAAACCTGATGAGCATCTTAGCATTGGTACAGAAGCAACGTAGAGCGAATTGAGGACTTTCACTGAAGCTCTGCAGCTCCTTCTCCAAAGCACGTCCTGCCACTCTGTCAAAAGGACTCCCTTTTTGTCCAAGCACATTTTTATGGGCTTTTGTCTCCATTTATCCAGACACATTTACACTGCGAAGACCACAATGGCACTGGTACATTGACCCGTGACCCTGCTACAGTAAAACCAGGTTTGCAGATAGGATTTAACCACCTACATAGTCCTGCGAACATTTGAGATTATGTCTACAAAGTGCCAGGGAACATTCCCAGACACTGGAATTGATCATCTATACGGTGAAATTGTTATGATACTCATCGGTGTACCTCGTGCCTGGGCTAAATAGCACTTTCACAAAGAATTTCTGGGGATGTCTCTGGTGGGGGCAGCTAGTGTGGCTCATTCCTGACAAAGAGTTTAGATGAAGCCTCATATTTTGGAAACCAGGTGTCCTGGTTTTGCCTGGGTTACAGTTAATTTTCTTCCTAGTAGCTGCCATAGTGCTGTGTTTTGGATTTAGGATGAGAAGAATGCTGATAACACACTGATGGTTTAGTTGTTGCTAAGTAGTGCTGACACCAGTCAAGGACTTTCTTTTTCAGCTTCCCATGCTCTGCCAGGGGCACAAGAAGTTGGGAGGGGGCACAGCCCAAGATAGTTGATCCAAACTGCCCCAAGGGCTATTCCATACCATATGACGTCATGCTCAGTATAGAAACTGGGGGGAGTTGGCCGGGGGGCAGCGATCGCTGCTCAGGGACTGGCTGGGCATCGGTCGGCGGGTGGTGAGCAATTCCATTGTGCATCACTTGTTTTATATATCCTGTTATCATTATTATTATTATTTTCTCTCCCTTTGCTGTCCTATTAAACTGCCTTTATCTCAACCCATGGGTTTTACTTTTTTTTTTCCGATTCTCTCCCCCATCCCACGAGGCGGGGGGAGGCTGAGCGAGCGGCTGTGTGGTGCTTAGTTGCCAACTGGGGTTAAACCACGACACCAGGAGAGTTTAATAAAATAGCAGTGGGCCATTCCAAGCCAGCTGGCCTCAGTACCAGAGAAGGATCCCGAACCCATTTCACTTATTGCAATAGCTGGAGCTTTATTGCTTATTCCAATTGCTTTCTGGGCCCCCTTTGCACCATCAGACCGCACAGGGCACAAGGGTATGCAACATATTGCTTACACAGCTGGATGGCATGAGCAGCATCCCTGAGCTGTCTTCATGGTGTCTGCAGTGCCACCAGAATAAGTGATGATGATGAAGTCCAACCTTGCATGAAGTAGGGTACCCCCTGCTCTCCACGGATTAAGATTTTGTTTATTCTTTACCCAAACTTCTCAGAAATGGGCAGCAAAATTCATGTATTATTACATGTAGGATTGATGAACTGACTCCTGGATCTCCTCCTGGTACAGCTCTGAATCTATATGATATTTATCTTATTTGTTTATATTTATATATTTATACATATATTTATTTATACATATATTTATTTATATTTACACTTACTTTATATTTATATTTATGCTTATTTTTTTATATTTATATTTATATTTATATTTATATTTATATTTATATTTATATTTATATTTATGTTTATATACTTTTAACAGCAAACAGTTCACAGACCCAGGGATCCCAGCTCTGTTCAACCTTGCAGGCAGGGCAGTGACTCATTCCAGCCCTCTGCAATGCCTCCTTTCTTTCAGGCTCTCCTCAAGGCAGAAGAAGCACGTAAATGAATCGGTCTGGTTTGTAGTTTGTTTATTCGGTTCTCACCTCGGAGGCAGCATGAGCGGTCAGATGTGGGAGTATTTGTTCCTTATCGTTCTTCTCGGGATTGTCGAACTCCCATTTTTTAACTCAGGGTTAAATCCAGCAAAACAGGCTGGAAGAGAGAGGTGAAATGTTTATTCAGGTCCGTTAAGATGACTCACTTAGGGCCCTTGAGTTTGGCAATACCGGCCTTAGTGCTTCCAAACTCGAGTTTCTCCTCTCCCTGCACCTGCCTGGTTCAGTGCATGGACAAATTGTGCTGCCAGCATTGCTGGGAAGCTCCTCAAATGTCTGTCTCCTTTTCCTACATGCAAACGTGCAGCCCCTGCTCTTATTTATTGCATATTGGCCCAACACAGGCAGGTATCCTTCACATTCTGGCATTGCCTAACTTTTGCAGGTTTGACTTTGCAACTCGAAAAGTGGTTTTCAAATGCAATCATTTCAGTGGGTAATATCTTAGCCTGTAAAAAGAAGGAGACGGAAAGAACAGAACCGCTGTGCTGCGGCATCAATCACCCTTCAGGCTCTAATCCCTCTTCTGCAGCAGGGCTAGGAATCCCTCAAAGAAACAGATTGCAAGATTAAGGAAGAAAAAGCTACCCTCGCTCTTGGAACTTGCCCAGCCATTCTAGAAACATGTTCTCTCTAAAAACATTAGTCTCAAGAGGAAAACTAGGATCGAAAATAATGTTGAGCCCGAACCGTTGAATTTATGAGCAAAAGAGGAAAACGAGGTGAGCATAGTGTTAAGTAGTGATACCTGTTGTATATTTATTAAAAGATTTGGGGCATATTCGTAGGCTTAAATTTAGGCAGCTTTATGGGGCAACTACGTTAAGAGAAGAGTTTCTTAGCTCCATCTGTATTCAGGGGAGAGAAAAAGAGCCATGCCCAAGGAGTGGTTCAGAACAGGAGTAATTTAGGATCTCTGCAGTGCTTCCTGGTACTGTCCTCTTTCTGCTCTCAGCCTGACTTTCACGGCCAAAATATTTTTTGGCAGAGGGGGAAAAATGGGATAACATACGGTGATGGTGAATGTGACGTACTGGGTGCCGAGGGAAAGCGACTGGGAAGGCTTATTTTCTCCCGTGGTTTAAAAACCAGTCAGGTTTGACTGTCTCTACTCCTGCTAAATACTGCTGTGCTCTGTGAATGGATCTGTTGATGAGATTTTCAGGTGGATTAGGTGCTAATCAATAATGAAGTAGCATTAAACTGGCACCATCTAGTTATTTATAACTCCAGCAAATGTTTTTTATGAAACTACACTTCTCTCATGTATATATCTTAAAGCTTGTGTTAGCACCATGAAAGCTTAATCCAGTAGTCAGAGAAATAAATGGGAAGACTTGTTTTGACGTCAGGAGGAGGTGTAGAAAGCTGGATGAGGTGAAGCCTGGCACAAATAGAGACAACACTCGTACCAGTGTCGCAAAAAACGAGAAAGATCTGCATGAAGTCTCTGTGTGTTCCTTCAGTGTTGGCAAATCCTTTCTCACTTCAACAAACCACCTCAGAAATTCATTGATGTAACCACAAAGCACTAAACTAGTGTTAGTCACAGCTGTAGACTCATCTGTACCAATGACCTTTGGCCTGTCACAAGGGGATGCTTTCTAAGGCATAACAAGCCTTTCCTCCTGAGGTGGTTGAGGATCTAGTCCAAAGTCATTGGAAAAAATTTGCTGCTTTTTGCTGTCACCAGTGAATGCTGGAACATGGCCCAAAATGTTTGGTTTGTCCAGTAGCTGACCTTGGAGGGTTAGGATGACTTGCATCTCGGGGACTGACATTTTCACTGAGATTCACTTCGCTTAATTTCAGGAGTTGACAGTATTGGTGACCACATCAGGGCTAACTACTTCAGGCTACCTTTATAGTCACTGAGAGCAACAGGCCATGTTAGCACGCAGCTTATTGACCTTAAAATGAGGTGAATTGCTCTTTAAAACTTATTTCTCCGCACTGTTTGTGAAGGCAGCTTTGAGTGACTTGCTCAGATGTAGATCTTACCCTGTATTCACATTTGGTCAGCAATGGTCAGTGATGAGTGTCATCTCCTGACTTCAATGACCTTTATTGCTCTTCCTCCCTTCCTCCCTAGAAGTCCTCATACCCTCTTCCTACACAGACACCCAACTCACCTAGGAGCAGTGGCTTCAATCCTCATGGATGTGTCATCAAGCTTGGCTTCCAGCTGCCTGTCCCTTGGGGAGCAACCATCCCGCACGGCTCCCTGGAAGTCTCAGATAACCTAGATCATCATGATACCTATGCATGGGACCAGAATGATGCCAAGAATATTGAACTCTCTCAATCTCCACCAGCCATATATGGACTTACAGAAGTGTTACAGTGAAACTGTGGGGTCTGACACTCTGTGGTGGTTCAGAGAGGATGAAGAAAGTGTTGGCATGAAGATTCATGCGGGTCATTTTCTTGACTGTTACAGTATCAGAGCCAGGACAGACTTCTTAGAGAAAAAACTCTTCCCAGAACTGGGACTGCATTCCCAAATCACTTGATGCACCTACTCTCATTAAATCTTTCATGTGCGTAGCTGATGTGTCCTGACCACATGCTAGGAATTGAAAGTTAGGAAAAGATGTTTCCCTCAGGTCAGACTGGCAGAGATCACTGCGTTTTATGTCTCTTCTTGTGGTGTGGGGTATGACTGGCTTCCTAGGGTCATCTGGGAGTTTTTAAAAACCAATTTCCCTGCTATTGTAAAGACCTCTGTATTGGGTTTGCAGGGCAAGGTTTTGGTAGCTGGGGGGCTACAGGGGTGGTTTCTGTGAGAAGCTGCTAGAAGCTTCCCCTATGTCTGACAGAGCCAATGCCGGCACTGGAGAAGGCTCCTGGCAGGACCTGCGGACCCGTGGAGAGAGGAGCCCACGCTGAAGCAGGTTTGCTGGCAGGACTTGTGACCCCGTGGGGGACCCACACTGGAGCAGTCTGCTCCGGAAGGACTGCACCCCGTGGAAGGGACCCACGCTGGAGCAGTTCATGAAGAACTGCAGCCCATGGGAAGGACCCATGTTAGAGAGGTTCGTGGAGGACTGTCTCCCGTGGGAGGGACCCCACGCTGGAGCAGGGGAAGAGTGTGAGGAGTCCTCCCCTGAGGAGGAAGGATCGGCAGAGACAAAGTGTGATGAACTGACCACAAGCCCCATTCCCTGTCCCCCTGCGCCACTTGGGGGGAGGAGGGAGAGAAATCAGGAGTGAAGTTGAGCCTGGGAAGAAGGGAGGGGTGGGGGGAAGGTGTTTTAAGATTTAGTTTTTGTTTTCTCATTATACTACTCTGATTTTGATTGGTAATAAATTAAACTAATTTCTCCCAGTTAAGTCTGTTTTGCCCATGATGGTAATTGGTGAGTGATCTCTTCCTGTCCTTATCTTGACCCACGAGCCTTTCGTTATATTTTCTCTCCCCTGTCCAGCTGAGGAGGTGCCGCGACCCACTCCTCGGGCTACCCTGGGTAGGACAAGCCGGGATGCAAGGTTCCTGAAATCCCCCTGGGCCAAATTAAGGTGAAATGACACCAAACCATCTGTCACTGGCTTGTAGTTCTTTAATAGGTGATTTTGGGTAATTTGAGAAAGTGTTGGTTTTTACTGCAATGCTGTTAATCTATGCCTTACATTACTTACTAGAGATATAAAAGACAAAAGAAATAAAACAAAAGAAAGAAAAGAAAGAAGAGAGAGAGAGAGTGATAGAGATTGAGAGGCAGAGAGTGAGAGATCACCTGTCTGGGTTCCAGCGTTGGTCCAGCCAACGGGGGGGGGTGTGGATGCATCCGTCTTCAAGTTTCTTCTTCTTTTCTTTTTTTTTCTTCCCCCCAGAGTCTTGGGATGGCTTGTGGTTTTTAACCCTTGCTTCGACACACCTTCCCCGCTTCCTATGCTAAATAGCACGCATGCTCAGTCTGGTCGTTTTTTGAGTCGGTGGGTGTATTGAGTCGGCGGTCAGTGAGTCGGTGGTCGCAATCTCCCCCTGCCCAAATTACCTTTTGGCCAAGAGTTCACAGCTCATGTTGCAGACCGCCCTCTTTATCTGTAGAGTGTTTGAGACATGTCTTGGAAGGGTGCCGGGTGCCTTCACTCCCTGCTCCCTTATCAAGTCCTGTCCTGTTATCTGCATTCCTCGGGCTTCCTGTCAGGGGGTACTCGTAACCTTGGTGCGAGATCTTCCATCTGGTCTCCTACAGGAGGGGAGTGATAGAGCGGCTTTGGTGTGCACCTGGTGTTCAGCCGGGGTCAACCCACCACAACGTCTTACTCTTTTCTTATGCACGTTATACTGGCCTTAAGTTTGTGACAGATTTTTGGAAGTGTCTCTAGTGTACAGCACGTGTGGACCTTGTGGAAAAGGACATATATGGGATGGCTACCCATTGTTGTGGGAAACTAGACACCAGGTTCCACATGGTCTTCATTGATTTTAAACTCCTACGCTCAAATGACACCTCTGATTTTTTACAAGGCAGTGCAGATCTCAGACACATCTGTACTCTTTGGTTCTGGAGCTTCCCGAAGGTGAAAGCCCAGCCCAACATGAAGTCAGGCAGAGTGATGTGCAGCTGATGGTAAACCTATGCCGGTAGTCTCTGAGTAAGCTTCTCTAAGGAGTGGCACTAGATTGAGCTGGTCACACATTACAGTCAGTTCTATTTTTGGAGGGTCTAAGGCAATCCCATTAAATTCCTGACACAGGCAGTAGACAGCAGCGAATTCACTTGTGGCTGCTCATTTAAACAATAGATCAGTGGAATCAACCCATGGTCAGTCTTGAAAGGTTTTATTGGCAGAAGGTGAATGCATTGGGACCCTGCCGCTAACTCAGCCTGTAGACAACCAGTATGAACTGAATAATAATTATGACAATGAATAAGGGTCATTCTTCACATAATTTCACATTTATAATCCGAAATGCCACTAGAGTTAGTAAGATCAGGCATACTGTGTGAGGTCAAAGACCCCATCAGCCCAGTAGGACCTTACTTGGGTATCAGATTTATCCCTGGTAGTAAATCCCTTAAAGTCCAGTGTCATGACACTAATGATGAACACAGTCTGTCATTCACAAAACATGGGGGGAGAGATGAGGAAAAGCAGCTGAAATAGCACTGAACTCCATACCAATCCATGATACATATGGATACACACCTTATATCCAGCCTAAATCTCCCCTCCTTTAGTTTAAAACCATCACCCCTTGTCCTGTCACCACAGGCCTTGCTAAAAAGCCTGTCCCCATCTTTCCTCTAGGCCCCCTTGAAGCACTGCAAGGCCGCACTAAGGTCTCCCCGGGGCCTTCTCTTCTCCAGGCTGAACAGCCCCAACTCTCTCAGCCTGGCCTCGTAGCAGAGGGGCTCCAGCCCTCGGAGCATTTTTGTGGCCTCCTCTGGACCCGCTCCAACAGCTCCATGTCCTCCTTGTGCTGAGGGCTCCAGAGCTGGACGCAGGGCTCCAGGTGAGGTCTCACCAGAGCAGAGCAGAGGGGCAGAATCCCCTCCCTCGACCTGCTGGCCACGCTGCTGGGGATGCAGCCCAGGATAGGGTTGGCCTTCTGGGCTGCGAGCGCACACTGCTGGCTCATGTCCAGCTTTTCTTCCACCAGTGCCCCCAAGTCCTTCTCCGCAGGGCTGCTCTCAATCCCCTCATCCCCCAGCCTGTATTGATATCGGGGGTTGCCCTGACCCAGGTGCAGGACCTTGCACTTGGCCTTGTTGAACCTCATGAGGTTTGCACAGGCCCACCTCTCCAGCCTGTCCAGGTCCCTCTGGATGACATCCCGTCCCTCAAGCGTGTCAACTGCACCACTCAGCTTGGTGTCATCTGCAAACTTGCTGAGGGTGCACTCGATCTCGCTGTCTATGTCGTTGATCTTTCTTCATCTTAATTCACCTTCTAGTCAGAGGAAAAATTCACTATTGAACGCATTTATTTCAATAAAACTCATTCATTCAGTCCATTTCAGTGAACTAAAAAAGGATGGCTTTTCATGTCTCTATGTGCCTAGATCATCCCAGTGTCCACGGACCAGAAGGCTTTATTATTAATGCTTGTAAAATGGATTAATAATGAAGCCTTGAAATGCACCTTTGCAACTGTCCCAGGAGTAAGAATGCGGTGTTTCTCAGTCTGAACGAGCTATTCATGGTTCAGGGAAATAAAAAAAAGACAAAACCAAAACCTACCCTATAAAAAGCTACCTGATATGTTTGCACATTAGGTCATATTTAAGCAAGCTACCATGACTTAGACAAACGGTCTCGTTTGTCCAGATGTTTGCACAGAAAACAACCCTGGTCTGTCCAGCCAGCAGAAATGTTCCTTTGTGTTGGTGACTGGAACAGGACAAATAAAAATAGCTTTTTGCTGCAAACACCAACTCACTCTTGGTTATCTCACAGGTGAATGGTGATCTGTGAATGGCTCTTCACAGCCCCTGTTTCCCTGTCTTTTTGCTTGGTAGACAAAGATCTAACACTCCCAAAAGATGTTGTGAAAAGGTGCCCTGGGGTAAAGGGGAGATAATTGCAGCAAGAGCCCAGAGCAGGGTCAGGGGGATGAGTTAAAACAGAGGGACAAAAAAATGGTGAAACATGGTTGGCCTTTTATACCTTTGATTCCAAGCTTGCTTTGTACTTGGGGTGTCTTTTAATTCTTTTTTCCATTGGATTTCAAGCTTAGCACTACTAGCAGCCATGATTCAGCCACTGCTTGCTGCCACTTGGTCAAGACTTTGACAGCAACATTCTTTGTATTTCTGCATCATCTAGAAGTTGCTCTAAATGCTACCAGTCACCGGGAAACTGGGAAATATCTAAATCTCAAGTGTCTTCCAGTTGGATTTTTTTGGGGTGTGTTTGTGGAAGTGTTCCTGGAAGGCAATATGGAAAATTTAATGTTTGCCTGCAGAATCAGAAAGTTTATCTGTAAGGACACAAGCTGCCCAAAGCCATTTCTCTCAGAGGCAGGGAATGAGCCCTTGACCCTTCTCTTTAGTAGCACAGACATAAGCATGCTGATGAGGGCACTGGTGAGGTTGCACAGTCAGCTTCTTCCTCAGCAGGAGCACCTTTCCCCATCTGTGCTTCCCTCTGACATCCCATAGCTTTATGGACACCATGTAGTTACACCCTGTGATGTTTTTTTGGAGTCCAGAGCTGGTTTGGAGAAGCATCATCAGCATCGATGTGGGCTGCTGCGAGGAGAAGGGGCAGCAGGGAAAGGCAAAGCAGGACTATGGCCATTTTTGCTGCGTAAAGACACCTGCTGCTTCAGGTGGCTGACCCTTTTGCAGACTATGTTCCTAGATAGTATGAGGAACTGAGCCAGGAGAAAAACTCCCAGCAATAAATACTTCATCTGTTGCATGAAGTCCTCATCTTTGATGTTTTGAGTGTGATGACTTGACTATGCAAGGTCATCATCTCTGAGAGCAGGCACTTCCCTCCCCCTAGCACCATCTGTTGTGGTTATGGGCAGTGATGTAATGTGCAAGAGTGTTTACATCCTCCTTAAGAGTAACAGTCTACTGAAAATAGATCATGGGAAAAAATGCAATTCTAGCACTGTCACTTAAGTTCTTCGATAATAATAATCAAGGAAATAAAATTAATATATTCCCAGGTTACTCACCAGTTCAACTTGAACTGGGGCTCATGAGATGGGCTCTGGAAACCATGTTGAAAATGCAGGTGGTAGTGGCTAACCATTCCCTGTCCCCTCAGGAGCAAGCAGCACTTGTTATTAGTTGCCTTTTCCAGACACTCGTTCAGAAGGTGCAGGAACAAATGGTTTGAGCCTTAGTGAAGAAGCTAAGGGCAGTACCTTTGTGTCCAGGAAGATGGAAGCGGCGGAGGAGGTGGAGGAAATCAGTAGGTGTGTGAACATCCTAAAAGCCATAGACCTTGACTATATCTTCAGCTGTGGTCCCGTTTCTCTCACAGCGGCAGCTTTATCCAGAGTTTGAGGTAAGTTTTTTCTGTTTGGGAGCTTGGAAACCATAGTGTTGCCCTTAGACTGTACTGACTTGTCCCTTGTCCCTACCAGTAAATTATGATTCAGATCAATATAATCTGTACCCACAGAAAAAAAACCCTTCCTCGTTATGTAGCACTTACAGTCACAATAAATCAAGATACGCAACAACCAGTGAATTGCCCTGGCCTAGCATTACACATCGCCACTGCCGACATCTCCAGCTGAGACAGTCCCAGTAAACCCTTTATGTTCAAGGCAAGAAATAGGCACTTTGGGTGAGATATTCAGCTGCCTAAACACAGGCATGAAGAGTCATAGTAGATGCTGTGGGGTTTTCTTCCAGGAGTGCAGTTGTCCTTACAAAGTGATGTGTATGTGATACAAGTCCTGTGTTACATCTTCTGTTCCCATGTAGACGTCTACAACACTTTGGGGGTCTCGTGTGGCATAAGACACTACAGAGTCCTACTAATGTGTAATTAATATGATTTAATTTAGCTGTCTACTTGAGACGAAATGATTATATTGCTGGTGCATAGCTTATATTGACCAGATCTCCAGTGACTATAGAGAGACCTTCACCATAAAAGTGCAATCCAGGAAATCAGAACAACTTTATTTCAGCTTCGATAGATTAATAGTAAAGTTGAGATTTGGGTCTGAGAAGTTTGCCATTCTTAGCCAGTTTCACAGACCCTGAGCTACATTGCTTCAGTTTTTGGTGGCCGTGAAATTCATACGTGGAAAAGTGCCCCAATATAACTCTACATTTGAGAGTAAGCGGAGAAAAACACACGTCTCTTGCCACGCGCGCAGAAGGAAAAATGGAGCAAGGAAAGGTCTGATTTGTTGTGCTCCCATCTGGAGGGTAAACCTGACATTTCTATCTGCCAATAGCAATTTATTGTGAAGCAGACCCACAGGGAAGGTTTCTCCATGTTAAATCAACTACCAAAAGAAATGAACCTTGTGTACAATCAAATAAGAAACTTAATCACAGTCTACATGTCTGGGTGCATAAATAATTTAAATATATGCAGCTGCAATTTCAATATATTCAACAAAAACCTCCCAAATAGCCCCATGAAAACCAAAAATTAATACTGCGTTAGTAAAGAAAATGAATATATGTAAATGCAGGTTTGTTCTCATTTGATCTTTGAGGAGAGAAAGAACTTTTTTATGACCTACAAGGAAAATTACTGTGTTAATGATCAGCTGGTGGGTGTTTTATCCCAACTAATATCTCTTTACTGGAGCTATGGTCAAATTGACTCTGTGCTAAACCCACATTGCAAATGTTTTCTCTACTTTTTCGAAAAATTCTGGATTTATATTTTACTTACAAATGGTAACATTCGCTAAATGTTAATGTGCTAAGCATAATTATGTTCTTAATAGCAGCAATGTCCTTTCTGGTAATAAGTGTATTTTTGTATTATAATACTCGAGGTTTCCATGTGCAGTGGTCACCAAAAGATTCTTATTACAAGAATTTGTATTCAATATTAATATAGAACGTAAACAAACAACAATTACATGTATTTTTAAGGCAAGATTATTGGATATACTCTGAGGCATGCAGGTGTGTATATTATATAATTGTTGCTGCTTTCCTCCTCCAGCTTTGAACTGAAATGACTTTGTGTAGCATCTTCCTCTTCATCATCATATCTTTTTATTGGCGTTTCCTCCCACAATACACTTTTTTGTTCACAAGAGCTTGTTACTCATTTTTGCCTTCACTGATTTGACAGGAACCATAGCAGCTGTGTCCCAGAAGGTCAAGGACAGCTTTGGGTGCTGGTGATCCATCCATTCATTGAACATCCAGGTTCCCCTTGGCAAAGCCTCTGTAGTCATCACCTTAGACCTTTGCAGATCCATCGGGCATCTCTAAATCCTTTCTTTACAGTTTGCACGCAATGCCTTCTGGGAGAGGAGGTCTTTGCGTGGTGGACATTTTACCCCTTTCAAACAGAAGAATCGGTAATTTCAATGTCTGCTCTGTCTTTCAGTTTCCAAAGTCCTAAATCAGACAATCTGGGGTTATTTGAGTGTATTACGTCTCTCAGTTGCCTCAATTTATCTGCTGCACCTGGACAGATGAATTTCCCCCCATCTGAATTAACTACGTTGACAAGAGCTCCCTAGAAAGGAGTCCAAGTGGGTGGCTCTGACATTAACAACTGCATAATAGACACATAAAACCGGGTGAGAGGAATTTCACCCAGAAAGTCAATACTACAATAACAATGGCTCTTTGCTTTCTGTTTACAAAGCTGACAACAGTTTTCCACACTCTGGCCCACTTAACAGAGAGAAAACAGTGATGCCCTATGTGCAATGAAATGTAGTTTTTCAACTTCTTGTCTCCACAGAGAGACAACAGCTTTTTAGAGAGAGACATTGGGTGGAAGGTTTTTCAACATTTGGTGGCTAAATTCAACCTGCGGTTGAATGGGGTCTATCAAATGCATTCTCCTGGCTGATGTTAGGAATTTGTACCTGCCCTGTTAAGATTATATGAAGAGCGCAAACCTATTTAACTGAAGTGCTCACATCTCAGGAGGTCAGAACAGGTTTAACTGGGATTTCAGAATAAATAGGAGTTAGAATAATGGGAAACCGCATTCTCCACCTCACCACGTTGCACTGTATTATTTTTAATTTGCTTTTCTTTTGGTTCATGAAAAGAAAAAACTTTGGCAATGAGTTTCTGCAGCCAGATTCTCTGTACAGTAGCAAGGACTCTGTCATTTATCTTCAGCGCTGAAGCGGTTCATACCTGTGTGTCATACTACACTTCACCAGCACTTTGCAAATCCTTTGCTTTTTCAAGCACTTGTTGTTTTTCTGACAAGAGATCTGTTCTAGCTAAGTGTGTGTGATCCACTTGGAACCCATCTCAAATGCTCCCTAGAAATTTATCCCTTGCCGGAGTAATTACTACTTTGCTCTGTGACTTAATAACACCTAAAAAGCTTTTTCACTGTGAACAGGCCGTAGCACTTCAGATAATATTGAATGTGAAGAATTTCACTCTTGTTCAAGGCTTGGGCAGCTTCCAGAACTGGAATATTACTATGGATCTGAGCAGCTCTCAAAAGAATGTTCCATTAATTTACATTCTTCAGTGTAATTAGATTGGCATTTGAATGATGAGAGTTGCTGAATTATATATATATTTTGTTGATGTTAGAAAAGGTGCCCATCGACTCGTACCACTGCTTGGCTCCAGAGATGCAACCGTTGTGCTTCTAGTTAGAGGCCGGTCACAAGTGGTGCTCCCCAGGGCTCAGTGTTGGGGTCATTTCTGTTTAACATCTTTATCAATGACCTGGACGAGGGGATTGAGTGTACCCTCAGCAAGTTTGCAGATGACACTGAGCTGGGTGGAAGTGTTGATCTGCTTGAGGGTAGGAAGGTTCTACAGAGGGACCTGGACAGGCTGGAC